>OLKM01002040.1:21275-68775 GCA_900291075.1 Melanogrammus aeglefinus | reverse complement strand
GAATGCAATTTTGACAAGGAATTTTTTCAATCTTATCCCGTTTCATACTCGTTCTGATAGATGTATTTTTATAAATGTGTTGTTCTGATGAGCATGGCATGTGTATTGTAACACATAGCAATATTATTAACAATAACTTTACAATGATTTGGTTGTTAAGATTATTGCCCTGGAAATCCTGGTACAGCTCTATTATTAAATCTGTCCCTGATTGGTGTAATACTTGTCGCCATCCGAAGAACTCCACATGCGGTAACAGGTGTTGTGACGTAGTATGCACGTATATGTGAAATGCGTCCCCTCTTAAAATATTCTCTCTGGTGTTTTGCCAAAATGAATAAATAAGGTAAATCTGTCAAAAAGGTGACTTTTTATGATACGAAGACAAAGTACGATAGGCCAATAGTAATTAATGAAACTGTCCCCCAAGGGAACATAGGCCTACAATTATGTTCCCTTGGCACTTTAGAACAAAGTACAAAACTTAATCAGAACCGGGTGAATGAAAGTTATTGAGGTTCACATTATTCACGTAAAGTCATTATAAAATCAATAATAAGCTCCGTTATAATCTGCTTAACGGATTTTGTGTTGAGAAGAACATCTTCTATTTACCCTCTAAACACCTGTCCGACCAATCAGTGCAGCCGAAGGAACCCGGCAATAATTGACCCTTTTGAGCAACCATATCGGAAACTAATAACCAAATAATAATAACGTGAAATTTTTAATAATAATAATAATAATAATAATAATAATAATAATAATAATAATAGGTATCCACAGATATTCCATTAAAAAAAAAAAGTAGGCCTAAATAAGAATATAAAGGCAACTTTATGCGGACCCCATGTGGTGACGTCACATCCTGTTTAGCCTTGTCGCTAAGCTATCCAACAACATCATGGCCACTCTTTTGGTTGAATAAGATCAACTAAAATTGGAACTCAACAACCGATCATTTGGACAGCTTTATATAATCTGCTCATCGACATCTACATCTAGCTGTACAATTTGGTACTTAAAAACAACTTTGGTGATAACTGTTCACTAGCATCCGTTAACTGCACACGTTGTATTTTTCCTGCCTGGTAATGCATATGAGGCTGTTCAACTTTTTCATCTTTAAGTAACTTATGACAGGCAAACGGGTTATGCATATATAATAGCTACTAATGTACATTTGACGTCTTATTCCCCTTTTTATTTTCCAGTTTCTGCCTCTCTTTAAACCACCAACATGCCTATCCAGTGCAGCAAGTGTACCGAGCAGCGGGCGGTCCTGAAACGTCCAAAGACCGGTCAATCGTTATGTAAAGAGTGTTTCTTCATTGTTTTTGAGGAAGAAATCCACCACACGATTGTGTCAGCACAGCTCTTTAAACCAGGAGAGACTGTGGCCATAGGTGCTTCAGGTGGGAAGGATTCCACGGTCCTTGCACATGTTATGAAAGTCCTGAACGAGCGTTACCAATATGGTCTCAACCTCATGCTGCTATCCGTGGACGAGGGCATCACCGGTTACAGGGACGACTCCCTGGAGACGGTGAAGAGGAACCAGGAGCAGTATGACCTGCCGCTGAAGATTGTTTCCTATGAGGAGCTGTACGGCTGGACCATGGATGCTATCGTGAAACAAGTCGGAATGAAAAACAATTGCACCTTCTGTGGAGTATTCAGACGACAGGCCTTGGATAGAGGAGCCAAACTGCTGAACGTAGATAAGATATGTACAGGTAATTCAGAGTCTTTAGCCAGCAGATCTCAAATGTTTGAAGAGTTGGTACAACCTCTTTTTGTGATCTGTTTGAAACTGATGGATTCAATTACATTAGATAACACTTCATTGAATACAGAGGGGAAATCCCTGAATAGCAACAAGATGACCGACTGTTCACCTCTTTGATTAAAGTGTTATTGACCAGCCTCCTCTTTTCTCCCTCTGGTTCCTCCAGGCCACAACGCAGACGACCTGGCGGAGACGGTGCTGATGAACGTCCTGCGGGGGGACATTGCCCGCCTGCGCCGCTGCACCGCCATCTCCACCAGCAGCGGCGGCGAGGACGTGCTGCCCCGCTGCAAGCCCCTCAAGTATGCCTACGAGAAGGAGATCGTGCTGTACGCCTACTTCAAGAAGCTTGACTACTTCTCCACCGAGTGCATCTACTCACCCAACGCCTACCGCGGCCACGCGCCGGGCCTTCCTCAAGGACCTGGAGAGCGTGCGGCCCAGCGCCATCATGGCCGTGCTGCACTCTGGGGAGAATCTGTCCATCAAGGAGAGCGTGAAGATGCCGGTCCAGGGGACGTGCGGCCGCTGCGGCTACATCTCCAGCCAGGCCCTCTGCAAGGCCTGCGTGCTGCTGGAGGGCCTCAACCGGGGCCTGCCCAAGCTGGGCATCGGAAAGCACCACCGCCTGCACGAGAAGCTCCTCTCCCAGCAGCCCCTCAGCAACGCAGAGGAGAGGAAGCTGAAGGCGGTGGACTTCTGAGTGAGGCAGGTCCAGGTGTTTTTTACAATGACAGTGAGTGGAAGGAAATTAAGGATGACTCGACCACACCATCATTTTTTACGTAAAAACGTTTCTGATCAATTGGTTTTATCAGCTGGTTCTTTTCAGGGGAAATGTGTCTTAACAAGATCGCATACAAACTGCGTTTCGCATCAATCCATGTTTCTTTATTGTGCTATATATCTATTACCTAAGAGAACAGGCTTGTTTTAAAATACCATCATTGCATAAGGAATGTACAGCTTTCTGTGTCATGTTTTAGGTTTATATTTATTATTCTTAAATCGTGTTTGCTACATGTTCTAGTAAACAAAATATCTATGTATAGTGGCCATTTGTTAAACTGATTAAAAAAGATTTATATATATCTAAAATATATTATATTATTTTGATGCTTTTTGATACGTTGTAATCATCTGAAATAAACGCGAAAAGACATTTTTTACGCTGCGTTTGATCACCACTTTGGTGATATGCGTAGTGTTTCCCGAGGTGTATCACCAGGGGGCGCTCACCACTGTTGGTTGATCACCACTCTCGCGATACGCGTGTTCTTCCCGAGGTTTGCCGCTATGGGGCGCGCCCAGCCGTGTTCGCAGCGTTATCTTTGGAGTCAAGAGGCGCGTGCCCGCGAATTACACAGGCACTCATCACGGCGCGGTCACGAGGGCTACTTCTGCAGCGACTTTCAGAACATTGAGGAAAGTTAGTAAAATACGGACAGGGAACCAGAGAAAGGCAGCAGAAGAAAGAGACGTTGCTCGGAACCAGTCCCCGTCATGGACGACCTAGGTAAGTGGATAACCTTTCACTGAGCCGATCTGTTTTTCTCGACATCGCACTAATCAGAGTGCAGGGTGGAGAAGTAAACGTGAGTTAACAAGGGTCCATCTGAAAATGTGCAAATGTTCTGCTATTATTAGCCCCCCATGGACCAGCATAACCTTCGGTGCATCGCGTCGTGGCGGTCATCTGTTGGCCACATCGTGCATTTGACCCCATTTATTGTACATTATAATCAGGGGCCATTGTTAGCGTTTCTACAGCATGTTTCAAAAGTTTCAGGTGGGCAACTTAGTGCCGTTATGTTGTTAGAGGTGAACTGCAATACAATACGCTACAGTGACTCACCGAATCAACTACGTGTTAAATGAATCAGATCGATGCGTTTTCCTCTGACGCGTCCCCATCTGCGCCCTGAAGCTCCTCACCCCATCCCTGAAGCCCTCGGGTGAAAGGCCTCCGGGATCAGGCTGGTCGGTGCAGCGTGGTCCAAACACTACCAGCCTTGCCCCGAGAGGTCACCGCAATCTGCACTGAAGTAAACATAACCTACTTTTGGTGGGTCTCTGCTTCATTAAGTGCCTCAAACGTTACTATCATGGACGTGTGCAACAAGTGAACGTGTTGCGGTGGTGGTGGTTTGCATCAACGCAACACTGTGGTTTTCCGTCACTAGACCTCACATTAGTAATGTTTTGGATGTCAGTTGATTGATCACCAGATGTGTCCACGTTGACTGATGTTGAAAGTAGCTTGACCCACACAGCTACAACTCGGTGAACCTTAGGTCTACTTATATGTTGTAAAATAATACGTAAACACCGCTGTTCTCCAACCCATGCTCTACTTACTGCACTAGACGATTGAACGGACTTCTGTGTATTTTCTATTAATGCACTTTCCTCACCTTTTGACCTGATTTTATTATTTCACAAACATTCCCTCTGATTCATTCCCCATATCAATTTCCGACACTTGTTGTTTCTAATAACTGGTAATAGCAAGGCAGTAAATCGTTATTTGTTAAGTGGAGAGAGGCTCCACGTCGGAGCATGTCCGGAGTGCACCTCTGGGCTATATTGGATGATTCTGCTGCTGCTGCTGTTGCTGCCAGGCACCAGTGAATGAGCTGATTGTTGTTGTGGATGGAGCCTGCGGCCCAAATGAGGCAGTGGAGGGTGGGGAGGCTGCTCTGTGGAATGTCTTAACATCTCTGTATCTCAGAATTTATGGCCCAATACTCTCTGGCCATGATATGTCCACAGCCACTACATTTAACGTTATCACCTTATTTTGAGCCCAATCTGTATGGAGGATCCAGACTAAAATCAAAATCACAATAACGACACATGTATAGATTCTCCTTTAATATCAATACCATAGCCGTGTTTAAGCCGAACATGCTGAGACAAAGCCCATACATGAAGATGCAGTGAGAATGTTGGGGCCTGGAAATTGAACTGAGCCCCATGGGGCGACTGGTCTGTGACTCATTGGATGACTGGGGAGTCTGTATGGACCTGTTTGGAAACCTGACCAGCCCTCTGTCGGGTCTCTGGCTATATTGATCCTCCCTCGTCCCCCACCGCGCAAAGGGAATCCCCTCCGAGGGGAAAGGGAGTGGCTAGCTCACCCCTCTACTGCTAAATCCAATGTTTTGTTTGTCTTTTAGTTTTCAGAAGAGGTGTATGCTTATTGTCTTTCCCCCAGATGTGGCTCCTGCCATCCACACCATGAGACCTGACATGGGTGTCTGTCGGTCGGTGCCCCATGGTCTGCTGCTGCCCCACAGAGCATGTTATTGGTGGGGTGTGAAGCCAGAGCCCCCCTCTCTGGGGAAATTCCTCAGGATGCTGGGATATTCACTGACACTTTCAGTGGACTGACAGCCCGTCTCTGTTTGGGCAGGTCAACCCTGGGGGGATGGATCAGGGACATAAACACACAAAGTCCTGATTGACTTCTCCTTGATCTGTGACAATCAAATCTGATCAATAGCGCACTCTCTTTATTGGTGGTTATGCTGTTTGAGGTGAGCTTTTGAATATATGTCGCTTCTCCCTTGCAATGTTTCAAACACGTTTTGTACCACATGCTTAGGGAGAGGCGGGATCGGACATGTGGTATTTAATCTGGCCCCTGAGGCCTTCGATTTAGTTTTGATTACATGGACCAAGTGACCGTCTAGGAGCATAAAGGGCCCTTATATTGAAATGCGCTAAATACACTAATCCTCTTTCAGATGTGACTTTCCTCTGTAGCGTGTACATATCCCGACCAGGAAGAGGACGGAGAGCCTGCTGAGGTGGCGGGGGCCTTTAACCTAAACCTAACCAGTGAATTCTCGCTACATGGCAGAAGTTCTCAGGAAGTCCTCAGTGAGCTCTACTTCTCAGCGCTAGTGTTTGTTGTCACGCTAGCATAACAGCAGCAGCTCTCTGGAGAAAGCCCCGTGGTTTGTAGTGCACTGTGTCAATCGTCTCATCTCCTGCCCCCCACCCAGCGTCACTCTAGCAGGCCTCCTGTAGGCCGGGCCTGGAGAGCGGGTCCAGCGGGCCTGTAAATCGGCCTCATTCCTTGGGCCTCACCACACCCATCCTGTTGCTGGGTCCAGGGGAAGAGGGAGCCGCATGGCTGACCTCATCGCTTAGGCAACAGCGCCAGCCCCACATTTCCTGAGGAAGTGTTGGAGGACACAATAAGCAGAATCAGTGCGCAACAGATTCTGTGCAGGGCACAGTGCCTCTAGCTCCTGCAGTAGTCTCTCTCTCTCTCTCTCTCTCTCTCTCTCTCTCTCTCTCTCTCTCTCTCTCTCTCTCTCTCTCTCTCTCTCTCTCTCTCTCTCTCTCTCTCTCTCTCTCTCTCTCTCTCTCTCTCTCTCTCTCTCTCTCTCTCTCTCTCTCTCTCTCTCTCTTCTCTCTCTCTCTCTCTCTCTCTCTCTCTCTCTCTCTCTCTCTCTCTCTCTCTCCGGCCAAAGGAATGGTGTTGGAAAGGGAGTCTCATCTGGATTCTTGGCACATAGATTGAGGCCAGGTGTGCCAGGGCAAGGAGTTCAGGTTGGACCCACCTTCTCGTCAGCAGGAAACTAAAGTAGAGCTGGCTGCTTCACGCTCTTTTTCTCCAGAAATGACACATGGCATCCTACCTAATTAGGGCTCTCCATTGGTACAATGGACTGCTTGCCGACATGCCCTACCATACACTCAAGTGACAGGAAGAAATTATCTCTATAGACCCGATTCCCCGCCACCCCCCCAACCGTCATCTGATATACTGCTCTGTGGGGCAATGCTTTAAGTTTGGTTCAGTCGCCCTCGCCCTCTTTCGAGGGCAGTGTCATCTTTCGCATGTAGGGCTGCCCGGCAGCATATTTATAGCCATGTTTATTTTGCAGCCGCTGCCCTGAGATGCTTCTGTCTTTTTTTAATACAGTGACACCCCCTGCCTCCTTCTCTTCAGACACAAGCCTGTATCTCATTACCGCAGTACAGCGCTGGCGGTAAAGAAGACCTTCAAATGCATCTGTGTGGACCCGAGCTTTCATGCTCCATCCTTGTGCTCTTTTGCTCTTGTCTTCCCTGTTGGTTTTCTCTCAACATCCCCCTGTCCACAATTGACTCCAGTCTCTCCTGATTGGTATAAATATCACGCTGGCCGGGGCTGATGGTTTAGGGTTACAGCATGCTTAGCCATAGCCTTGCTGTTAACCGTTGAGCTGGGGAGCTTGTGGCTCTGGCTGGCCTTGATGCCCTCCCCGTCCCTCATGCTAATGGCTGAGTAGTGGCCGGCCGTACCTTGTGAGGCCCGAACGCACGAGGCCGCCGGCTCTCCAGCAACAAGGCCGTAAAAACCCTGACACATCCCTCGTGCTGGAATGCAAGGCACGCTGTCGTTTGGTGGAAGGTTTCCTCTTAATTGCCTCCATTTTGTCTTTTTCTAATTTCCCAAGCGCGCAGATAGTATCTTGTTTACGGGCAAATTCCTCTCTGCGATCTGTGAGCATTTGATCTGTGGACTTTGAACCTTGTACCTTTTTTTTTTTTTTTTTCTTCCTTTTTTTCTGCCAACCCCAGTAGGGTTGCCAGCCTCCTGTCACTTGGGTTGTGCGTCGGGTTAGCACAAGCGTACCCTCACCCCCGCCCCCCTGGACATCCTTACACTCTCAATGTCCCTGGCTGGTGGCTCCCATTCTCCCATGAGGGAGGAATGTCTGGAATTCCCCATGCACCTCCCCGCCCTCCGATAAAGATTACGGAGGGCTGCGGGTGGGTGTGGCGGGGGGGGGGGGGGGGGGGGGGGCATGAATGTACATGTATTCACAGCCTGGAAGAATGCCTGAAATATGTGCATCTACAAAACATCATTATGAAGGCTACATGGTATTCATAGTGAGTTAGGCTGCTGTTCCGGCGATCTTGGACAGTGAGCAGCTAGATTGTAGACAGATTGTTAAAAATAACCAGAAGATGTGCCCTCAAAGTTGTGAACAATGGGCTTTTGTGACCGGACGAATGGAAAACAGCAGCCCGGTCCTTGGCTTAAAGTACAGCACATGTTTGCCTTCTTGATAATGCTTTTCAGTCCCCATGGAGAATGGTAAACTCAGACAACAGCCTGACATTGTCTCCCTTTCTTATCACTGCTTCTTCAGACTTATAAAATATCTGTGTTGAGGAAGCCCAAGGTACATTTGAGAATTGTTGTGAATGTCGGTTTGACAAAGTGTCCCTCCTCTGTCTCGCTTAGTCATCGCTAATACATTGGGGAAGTTCTGTACTCTGCCACTTTTCACAACTCTGGCTCTTTCCCAATAAAAAGCCACCTTAATGTCTATACAATTTCCATTAATGTATGTAATCCTATAAAAAGGCTAGGACGTCTTTAATAATTTGTGTTGGATTATTTTGAACAATGCAACATGGAAAAGGTTTGGTTTCTTATAGCTGATGCGTTTTCTATATACTGTTCTACTAGGCTGATTTATTAATACCCCTTTGGTCTTAACCAATCATGTACTATAGATGGCATATAGGGCGTTAGTCTGACTTCATCATTTGGACGTGAGAGAAAGTTCCAGAGAGCTGTGATGTAACACAGAAGGCGTGTGGGGGTGACGCTGTACTATCTAAAGGGGGTATTGTAATTACCACCAGACTCTCTGAAACTTGGCAGGGCCTGCCAGTCATTTGGAAATCCTGAGGCAATGTAGTTAGCTCAACAGTGCTGCTCTTTCCAGGAGAGTTTTTATTATAATCTTTATCGTCTAATTAGCGGTCTTAAATTTTTATAATATCTTTAACAAGGATAATTTCACGGTCGTGGTGTAATTTCTTTTTTATCAATGCTTTGTCTCATGGGTGGCTTAAGTCAACCCCGGGAAGACTTGGTCCAGCATGCCTGCACCAGGTGCAGATTATTTTGAGCTGGTAGTGATATTTCAGCACATTTGCCCAGACCTAGGATACTGGCTGAGCGTCGGGCTTTAAATAGGCTTGTCCCTCCATGTGGTTCACACAGGACCGCAGGGATCAGACATGGAGCTGGAAATGCGGGGCTCCTGCGGTCCGCAAGACCACGAATCCAAGATAAGCCCCTACAAATAAGTGTTTTTTTTTTTAGCAACATTTTAACAGAGTTCACTGAGTTAAAAAGGTAAATCATTGTGACAAAATGAAAGGTCAAAGGTCAATCATTGGATCCAATGGCAGTAGTGACTAGCCTGTTAAAAACGACACGTCAGCCAATGGAAGGGTGGGAAGCAGACCACTGCCAGAAGAGGCTTCGTGTCGGTGGAGGAAGATGGTCACTAGTTGTGGGGAGTGAGGCCTGTTAGTGTCAAACAAGCCACGCCCCCCCTCCCTCCCCGAACGGAACCACATCGTCAATGCTCCCTGGCCCCACTTGACAGCTGTCCACTCCACACACACTTCACGCTGACCCACACACACATTCTGCACTGGGATACTTGGGACTAGATCCACGGCATCAGGTTGAGTATCGTAGCTGCTGTGCCCTGTGTTGGCTGGGTGACGCTGAGGGGTGTTGAGAACTAGCATAGGGGACTACTAAGCAGAACCTTCCACGAGGTTCCTGAGGTCAGCAATGGAGGTGGTATAACTTATGGTTATGAGTTGGTATTAGATAGTTCCTTTGAATCATTTGCTCAGTTCTCTTTTTCCTCTCTATTTCAAAATTTTAACACATATCACGTTATATATGGATATCAGTGATTTAAATTTCAGATAACTGTTGATTGGTAAGGTCGAGTAAAAAGTTGATTCAACGATTTTATTTTATACCGGTTACATCTTGGATGGTGAGTGGGAGGGACACTGCAAGCTAAAGCAGAAGTTAAGTTAAGCTTCTGGTTTCAAGGTTTTTCATTTGTTTTCCAGTTTTATTGAAATGCTGTGTGTGAACCAGGCGGCTCCATGGCTACTGAACACTGCCTTCGGTCTGTCTATTCGGGATGGGCCAGGATGGAGGGCGTGATGTCAGAGTCTATTAGAGAGCGAAAGAGACCGACGCTCGCTCTATCTGCCTTGGTTACGCTCACAACACTCCCTCACCACCCGAAGTGCCCCTGTGTTTCTGTTGGTTTGATGGAGGTGAACGATAGCTACCCTGGATGTATCGCCTGCTCTAGGGTTTAAGGAAGGACACTGGGGCCCAGCGACCGAGGCAGAGCTCTGACCCAGGGTACTGTGGGTGCAGGCACAGGGCTATTGTCCCAGGACCAGGGCCATGTTTGGTTGTGTGAAGGCTGCCTGACTTGGTTGAATGGGAGGCTGAGCCGTGTACACATAGCCATTGTCAGTTTAAAGAGCTAGTTCCCAAAGTCTGCCCAATAAACCAGGCTGAATCTGAAACCCCAGTCAGACCAGACATCATGACTCCAGCTGATCAGTATCATAGGGTTTTATTTTGGCTGGATCGTTGTTAAGACTTTATTTTACTTTGGACTGCTACCGTTTTACAATAAAGTGAACTAGAAAGTTCCACAACTGCATGAATGAAACTCTTCTTAGCTTGTATATTTACCTTGCATCTACCATTTGGTAGAAATGGAACCTAATGTTCATAAGTATGTTATTAGTGTTGAGTTTTCGTGACCTCAGAAAGGGCCCTTCATATCTACATGGGGAGCGGCTCCTATTCCTCAGAGGCCAATGGCATGTTTCTAAAGAAGCCTAGAGCAGACAACCAAAACGCGACCGCAATGTGAAACCACCAGCACTCATAGTCGCTAACCTACCTATAGTTGTTTTAAATACAAAAACGTCTATCGAGGAACTTCCTTACTTGACACTTCGCGATGCTGTCGTAGACGAATCGCATCCCTTCTACGGTCCCTCACAGGACAGTAAAGGCCGCCATAGCTTCTCCTGCGTTGTTGGAAAGGGAGGAGTTGGGACGGGCGGGGGAGGGGGGGGATTGGTTAGTTAGCAGAGCTAGTTAGCCTCCTTGACGCTAGACGCCACTTAATCCCACACACTTCACCCCTAAACCTCAGTATACCCCTACCTGCAGACGCCCTGCTGGCCGACCTGGAGTCCACGACCTCCCACATCTCCAAGCGCCCCGTGTTCCTGGCCGACGAGACGCCCTACTCCATCCCCACCGGAGGCCACTCCTACCAGGATGTGTCGGCGCCTCCCCCTGTGCCCCCTCCCCCCTCCACAGACGCTCTGAACGGTTCCCTGGTCGAGCCGCCGGACTCCCGTCACTCCTCCCAGCAGGTAACGCACCCAACACTTTGGTGGCTGTTAAAGTAGGGATGCACCGATCCCACTTATTCTCTGACCAAGAACAAGTACAAGTACTTACATTTGGGTATATGCTGGCCGATACAGAGTACAGATATGAGTACTTAATAATACCACTACAATTCATGTTGTTAACCCCCAAAGTGTTATAACCATGGTTACGGCCCTCAGCAACTTTGTGTTTTAGTACCGTGGTTGTGTATGAGTGTTTTAATGCAAGATGTTGTGTATAAAATGTGCCAAACACCATAGTTATGTAGGTTAGTTAAACCTAACCCACGGAAGCAGACATTAAATCCATCGCTGATCAGATGGAGCTTCACCATCCACACTCACTGTGGATTTATACAATAAGTTTCCTAAAAGCTAAACCTTCTCTTGGGTGCAACAGTCAACCGCTGCCCGGACAGAGCTCCACACGTCCACACTAACCCCGCTGTTAGTGCCCTTTTTTTTTCTCTAAATTGGGAACTTATTTCAGTTACAGAGATAAAAGCGCATTGACTACTATATTGATGATCATAAAGGACAAATTAGCACAAAAAAAAAAAAATAGATATATGTAAAAGAAAGATTTATGAGTATTGGTATCGGAATCACTAGTCAAATTAAGGCGCAATGCTCTGCCTTTATCGTTGGAGGCTCTGGAGCCTTGACAAGAACTACAACATACTGCAACTTTTTAACAGTTGGAAGAGTCAAGCATAGAATATCTGCACATTTTCTGTGGTTTACATTTTTATAACCCGGGACCATCCATGGCCTTCACGGCACATTAAAATGTGCCGTCCAGAAACACAAAAGCAGCGAGCAGAAGGCTTTGTTCCAATCGAGACAAGATGGCTGCTTCCAGCTTTTAAACAGCGTACAACGGAACGGGCCTTGTGCTTCCTGTACCAATGAAGCACCATCCATGTGCCATCTGCAGTCCTTAGGTTTGGCCAATACAAACTCCTGGTCCGGGGACACCAGCCCCCCACAGTCTCACATTGAAGAGGAGCACGTCTACAGGTGGGCCATTGGTGGATCACCCTCGTCTGAATTCACGGTATCATTATACTTCACGCCTACAAATCCATGTAGGGTGCTGGTGTTCCTCCTTTCTCCAATAAAACATTTGACAGTTGTCTCCCTGTCTCCGCGGCTCAGCTTTCCAAACAAACAGAAGCCGTCCGACTCGTCTGCAGCAGCCATGACCTCCGCCCTGGGCAATAACCTGTCGGAGCTGGACCGGCTACTGCTGGAGCTCAACGCCGTGCAGCAGAACTCCCCCTCCTTCCCCACCACAGGTGTGTGCACTGGAATGTACCCCCCCCTGCCATAGGCATATGTTGTTACTGGTATCGCCGGGGTCATAAAGTAGAGAAAGTTACCCCAAGCCAACACTTGTCATTCTGTTGACTGTTCCTTGTGGGGGAAAGAAACATGGACAAAATCCCAGATTATGGAGGTGGTAACTGTTTCCAATGGCAGCTTTGTTACGGTTTAGTTCTATTTATCACCACTAGTTCAGTTGTACTGCAACTGTGCACATTAGTTCAGTTCTGTATCAATTTATCCCGGTACTGGGCAAAGGTGGCACCAGGAATAAATGGGTGCCAAAAAGGTAAGCTCTCAATTTGTAACCAAAGTTACAACTTAATCGACTTTAAGTTATCGTCTTACACGAGTAACATTCAGTGTTGTTAAATTGGACTTGCTTGTGAAATGAATCAGGGGTGGGGGTGGGGGTGGGGGGGGGGTAGCGTAGCTAGCCGGAGGGACCCGTAAAGGTCCAGTTGGCCGCCCCTGCCAGCAGTGTGGCGGGTCGGTGGGGATTCCCCTGTGGCGTAACGCTCTGCCCGCGTGTCCCTGTGCAGAGGAGGCCGCGCCGCCCCTGCCGTCCTGCAGCATCACCCACTACGAGAACGGCGGCGCCCCGGAGATCAGGGTCAGCCCCCCGCTGCTGGACAAGCCCAAGAGGAACGGGGCGCGGCCGGACGAGGGCCGGCCCGGCGTGGAGGCGCTGCTTGACGACCTGGAGGGATCCGTGCCCGGGTAAACAACCAGGGACCCTCAGGGTTTTATGCACTCCATGCTCTCCAGGCTTTAAAGTCTGGGAGTTAAATGTGTTTGTTCCACAGGTCAAGCGTTTATCAGTATGCTTAAAGGAGACATATTATACCACCAGGTGTGAATGTGGTTAGCCTTTCAAGCCGTTTCGAAAATCTGGCCCATATGACATCACTAGTGGGCGTCTCCACCTAGATCTGTGCTGGATAGATGAGCAAGGATTACTTCAGTCCAGTGGGTAGGCTGGTAGACTGATCTATCCAGCACACGTCTAGGTGGACACGCCCACTAGTGATGTCATACGGGGCAGATTTTCAAAAACGACATGTCGGGCTAATTACACTCACACCTCGTGGCATAATATGTCTCCTTTAAATCTTCACTCGCAGCCCTTTTAAACGATGATGAAAAAGACGCTTGATGTATTGACCCACTGTTACTGGTTCCGACTTTACCCACATCCTTACTTTTGATTTCCAAAAAAAGACCACAAATGTCTTTGGGATGGACCACTAATAACTACACTGTTGTTATTGCGGTTATCGCCCAGCCATGTAGTCATCATAACCATTCCGATGGGGGCCTGGTTCATAGTGGCCCTTACAGCACTGGTGGTGAAGACCGCTTTGAGGTCCTGGAAGGACTTTGTGGATCATTTGGGATGTGTATGTTTTTGTTGTATTTCCTCAGCCCCAGACCATCTGATCTTCACAGTGAGTTGGACACGCACTCTCAGCAGCAAGCTCGGATTTCGGCCTCCTGTGCGACGCGAGAGCTCGATGAACTCATGGCTTCCCTCTCTGACTTCAAGGTACCGGGGCGCTTTGATCAAATACTGAAAACTCTAAACCACTTATCTCGTATCGATAACATCTTCTCTCGTGTTTCATACTTTTCTTTCATGTTTGTTTCCAACTGTTCCCTGGTTTCTCTTGACCCTCTGCTCTTCTCTGTTTCTAGCCTAGTTCTTTGGGCCCTGGGCTAGATCAAACGGGGGCCTTTCCCTGCTCTAGCCACTCTCCGGTGTCTTTCTCTGTCAGCCCTGTGGCTTCCCCCTCCCCCAGCCAGTCCTATGCGTCTCCCTGGCCCTCCTCACGCTTCTCCATGCCCACGGGCTTCGAGCTTCACATAGACGAGGAGGGAAGGGACAGCCGTATCTCTACAAATGGTCGACACCCCTTCCCTTGCCACAGTCCAGTCTCCACCCTCTCTACGGCCAGCGAGACAGACTTTGAACCAGACTTTGACATCGAAGTGTCAGCCAACATGCTGTCCTCCCAGCTCCAGTCTCTGGTGGTTCTCACCCACGGAGCCAGCAGCAACAACTCGTCCAACCTGCTCAGAACCAGCTCCAGTCCCTCCACCACCCCGTCTCTGACCTCGGTCAACACCGTGCTGGACCACAAGTCCTCCAAGTCCTGTAGTTCCTCTGCGGAACGCATTTCCCCCAGTTCCCCTTTTGCCAAGCACCACTATGAACAAGACACTGCAGCCAAGGGGCCCAACGGCTGCAACGACCTCAACTTGGGTTACTACCACCCAACCTCTAACCACAACCTGTCGTCTCCTCCTCTGGGCCCAAGACGCCCTCCCCTCAGCCTGCCGTCACACTTTCTCCTACTCCCCTGCACATCCTCTCTAAAACGGCTTCCCCTTCCCCGGTCACCTCTGTGACGGCACACTCTCCCCCTACGTTCAACAGCTCGCGGATCCCTAGCAGAGAGCTGTTGGGGCCGACCCTGACAGCCAACAGAGTAAGCCCCCAGGGTGGGCCTCATACTCCCATGTTGGACCCCTCTCTCGACGAGGCTCTGGACAGCCTTCTGGCCATGAGTTTCCCAAAGGACATGCCGAGCGAGATGGACGACCGCTGCCAGAGCGGATTGGTCTGCGAGGTGCAGGAGGACCCCATCCTGCCCATGGACAGGAACAGCATGCAGCCCGACATGTTTGCCGGCAGCACCACCACCACCACGGACGGCTCGCTGTACGGGGGCATGGACGGCCACGGGGACCTGGAGTGGGCCGACGAGGAGCTGTCCGTGTCCCTCAACGACGGCCTGGACGGCACCATCACGCCGTACACCGAGAGGCCCTACACCGACGGCAGCATGACCCCGCTGACGGAGGCCAGCTGGATGGACGAGTCCATGACGCCTTCCTCGTGCCCCGGCACCCCCGACGTGGCCTTGGACCTTCCTGTGATGCAGCCCGCCACTATGGATCGCGTTTCCGCCTCAGGACATGTATGCATCGTAACCGTTGCCTGCTCGGAGTGGGATGCGTCTTCCTTGCGGTTGTTGTGCTATCGCACCCCCTGCTGTTTGCGTTTAATATTAACTATTATTCAGTTGTTTTTAAAATCATCAGTCAGTGAATGTACACCATCAACTACTAGTAGTATTAGTATTATCGTCAGTATGGTCACAGTGAACACTGTAGTTGGATCAGTGGATCGCATGTGGTTCTAACCGTTGACCTGTTCCGCCAGACTGACCAATGCTTCTAGAGGAACTAAGCCTAGTCTGTGTGGTTTGTGTTGGAGTGGCTGAATCTCACCATAAGCATGTGGAGCTATGCATGAAGTCGTGACGCTGAGCCAACTGACCCCCCCCCCCCCCGGCGCCGCCCGCACTCTGGCTCCCACTGACACGGAGTCGACCGCCTGGTTGCTCCGACCTGTACTTGTGCCTGGATTACCGATTTACGTCGGCTCAGGTGCTCCACTGTGCCCCCCCCCCTCAGCTCAAGTCAGTCATAAAGCGTACCAAAGAGACGCCCAACGTGCACCCCATGCTCAGAGACGGCCTCCTGCGGAGGAAAGTGGGGCCGGTCATCGTCAACAAGAGCAACTCCCAGGACCGCTTGATCGAGGAGCTGCAGGGTAAGCTAGGCATTGGCCGCGCTGAGCGCCGCCGCAAGCAGCAGGACGACTGGCTCACAGAGGGCGTCATCGTCATGTCCAAACCGCAGCGGTTACGGATGGACGGGGCAGCCGCAGAGGTGGAAAAGGTTGGCCTCATGCTTTTCAGAAAAAAAAGAAAGAAAAGATGAACGAAATCTGTCCACATTAGGTGATGGGCCTTCTCCTGTGATCTCTTTCCACACATTTCCTCTTTCTTTTCTGTTTCCGTTTCCTTCCTTCCTTCACTCAGATAATAATTGCTCCAGATTCGCCCATCCCACAAAGGAAAGCGTTCCTGCCTACTTCCCCCCCTGCCCCTCGCCGCACCCCCACCGTGGAAGAACCCAAGAGGCTGCCCCCCGTCAGGCACCCCCCGGCTCCCACCCCGCCACCTCTCCCGCCTGCTACGTCCACCCCCTCGCACTACTCCTACGACCACGAGCCCTTACACAGGGCCATAACCGCTCACCACGCCGTCAAGCCCTTGTCCTCCCCAGTAATGCAACCCCCACCCCCAGCCCCACCCCCACCCCAGCCCCAAAGCAACAGCCCCCTCCCTGTGTTGTCAGACCCCTGGCCACGCCTCCACGCGTGGAACCCGTGCCAGCGGTCGTCCCAAAGGTGCTGGTGTCCGTCGGCTGTCAAACCGAATGCGACCCCGTCTTCCCTTCAATGCAGGCATGGTCCTCTTTCACCATTCACTGCTTCTCACACCCCTGATACTGCTATTCTTCCTCTCTGTTTTCCACTGCTCCAAATTATTTTGCTGGTTTCAGAGTCAAACTGTTGGCACAAAAGTGCACGTGGTTACTATTGATGCTCTTCCTCGTACAGATCAGTGCTCAGGGGAAGGGTAGTGGCCCTCCCACCACTCAGGTGAACAAACTGGACAACATGCTGGGGAGCCTGCAGTCAGACCTCAACAAGCTGGGGGTGCAGACGGTGGCCAAGGGGGTGTGTGGGGCCTGCAGCAAGCCCATCGTGGGCCAGGTAAGACTGGCAGTCGGTGACGACGGATGGCCATCATGAAGTAGACTGCCCTGGAGAGTCTTGAGTTATTGTTCTATGCAGCCTGGGTAAATGGTGGGCGGTGATCTCATCATAGTCACTGTCGTTCTGTCCAATCAAGGTGGTGACGGCCATGGGGCGCACATGGCACCCCGAGCACTTTGTGTGCACACACTGTCAAGAGGAGATCGGTTCTAGAAACTTCTTTGAGCGTGACGGGCAGCCCTACTGTGAGAAGGACTACCACAACCTCTTCTCCCCGCGCTGTTACTACTGCAACGGACCCATCCTGGATGTGAGTCCAGAGCATTGATTCACCAATTCGGCACACAAAAATAGCTTATTATGTTCAAAATGCTGCTGTCAGAAAACACTTGGTTTATGTTTGTTGATCTCTGTTTTCAGAAAGTGGTGACGGCGCTGGACAGAACATGGCACCCTGAACACTTCTTCTGTGCTCAATGTGGATCCTTCTTCGGACCCGAGGGTTTGTTTGGCTTTGTGGTTCCCTTTTTAAGGTGTTTAGTTACACTGAACTGGACACTTGCACATGACATACATTTACCAGACATTGCTACATTTTTTAGATGGTTAATTAAAACATGTTATTTTTTCCGATCAAAGGGAAAGAAATTCCCTTTGAAAATCCACTGGAAATAAAAATAAAAGATTCATGCAATAAGATTCTATCAGATGTAAACCTTGTATGACAACGACAATTCCCCTTAACCAACCTTCTTCTGGGCAGGTTTCCATGAGAAAGATGGCAAGGCGTACTGCAGGAAGGATTACTTTGACATGTTCGCCCCCAAGTGCGGTGGCTGTGCCCGAGCCATTCTGGAAAACTACATCTCTGCACTCAACTCTCTCTGGCACCCCGAGTGTTTCGTCTGCAGGGTCTGTACTTCTGTCGCCTTCGATCATATGTTCTGTGCCCATTTCGCTTCTACCCCTGAACTAGGTAGATGTTAACATGTGGAGTGTGTTGGTTAAGAAGAACTAAAGAAGCCTCTTTTCATACTATAAGCTTTGGTGTTATTAACGTATTGATCAGATACCCGATCTCCTGGGGGGGGGGTGAAGTGTGGGTTCATCCAGCCTACATGTAAGCATCCTTGATCAAAATGCTGAGCCATCTATTAGCTCCTTTTTATTACCTGTATCTAAATTCATAGCAAGTTTCTTTGGATGAGAAAACATCAAGAAAATGACATTCCCCATCTCTCCCCCCCCCCCACACACACACACACACCTTCGTTCTCCACAGGAGTGCTTCACCCCGTTTGTGAACGGCAGTTTCTTCGAGCACGACGGGCAGCCCTACTGTGAAGTGCACTACCACGAGCGGCGCGGCTCCCTGTGCTCCGGCTGCCAGAAGCCCATCACGGGCCGCTGCATCACCGCCATGGCCAAGAAGTTCCACCCGGAGCACTTTGTCTGCGCCTTCTGCCTCAAGCAGCTCAACAAGGGCACCTTCAAGGAGCAGAACGACAAGCCTACTGCCAGGGCTGCTTCGTGAAGCTGTTCAGCTAGAGAGGAGGTGGGAGAGGTGGAGAGCAGCAGCAGCAGGAGGAGGAGGAGGAGATGGAGGGAGGGAGGGAGGGAGGGAGGGAGGGAGGGAGGGGGGGCGACAGAAGCGCATTCAGAAGTTAACGTGATTCATACGGATGGCATTTTTTGAATATGAATGGGGTTGTTTTGAGTGCAGACTTTGAAAGTGGAAGTGTATATGGTGTAAGTATCTGCATGTCATTTGGGCAGTACACCATATGCTTTTTGATATTTATAGAATAAAAAAAAAACCTGACCCGTTTATTAGTAGCGGTCATACACTTTGAAAGCTGGGGCTGTTACACAGGCTAAGCGTGGCCTCAAATGGGTCAGTTTCTCTCTTCAGTGGAACGCAAATGTTTAGCAGGTCCAAACCTGCGGTTCTCCGAGGGGGGGGGGGGGGGGGGAGTGGGGCATGGAGGGGGGGGGGGGGGTTAGAACATGGAGGTTTATCTTGATGGGGCTGAAGCTTACCCACACTGAAGCTGCACGCACAATGCTTGGTGTTTAAAGCGTGTTGCTCACTGGTTGAGTGTGAATTTTGGAATTCATTATAGAATAACTGTTTAAACATGAATTGTTTAGGTGGTATGTAACGAGATGATACTAGCCAAGTGGTGAAGGGAATTATTTTCTGATTGTTTAAAATATTATAAATATGATGGACTGTGACATTCTGATAACATTGACTGAAAATAGGAGCTGTTGTATTTAAGATCATCTATAGGTCTTCAAACTATAATGGAATCAATAAGGAAGTTGAGTTATTTTTTAGAAGTCATTCATTCACGCCCCAAAATAATCAATCCCAATTGACCGTAACGATATCTACAAATATATCATGCAGTGATGGCATTTCTTCAGGATCCTGTAAATGTTACAGAGACTAATCTTAAGTCACACCTTTTCAGTAACAGATCATTCCCTGTTCGTTACAGAGATGCTAGATAGAATTATAAAAGATATTCCTCTGAGCTGCAGTGCAGTCGTAGTTTGTCGCGGCCTGTGAACCGATCATTCAGTACGATACTGGACTTCTCTGCTTCATACAGGTAACACTGGGAGTGAATTCTAAGATCAAATGTAGCTTTGGCTCCTCCTGAGACTAGCTGGTCTAACTTCAAACTGACTGAAACGTTCAATATTTTTTTACTTATTTGATATAGCTATATAAATTACGACTAACTTTCCAGTTGAATGTTCTGTGTAGCATGTGCATCTAATTAATAACCACTCGTTAGAGAGGCAGACGGCCTCCTGGAGTATTTCTGTTTTGTTTTTATCACTGTATGGAGATGCTGGTGAAATTGTTTTTCTAGGACATTCACAAATCAACAAGAATAAGTATGCAATATGAAATACTCCTTTGCCATTGCTTGTTAACAGAAATCAATCTTTCAGAAATCAAGCTTGTATCTAATGTTATTTTCTGTGCCATTGTAATGTCTTTTAACACTGTTAAAACCAGCATCACAGAGATGACCTTCATAGTCTCAATCATTTCATCTGTGACTTCACTCAAACATGTAAACAGTTTAAATAAAAGTCTGGTGCTCTCTCATGAAAGGACTTTAGACTAATTTGACTCCTTTCTCTCAGCATCTGAGTTGTAACTACTGTATAGCCGTGGTAACGGCTGAAAACGCGTCTGCAGAATTGTTACCTGGTTTAACCTTGTAAAGCAATATGTATCGGGCCTCATGACTTCAGGGAATAATAGAGCCGTGCATCTTATATCATATTAAGTCTGTCTAAACTGTCTGCTTTAATAATTGAATTACATGCTATTTAGCCAAAGCCATAAATATTTGTCAATTTTTTTCTGTTTCTGTTCCAATTTCTTCTTCACAACTTAACCATGTACTATTTAGGGAGCTGACTCACTGCTCGCCTGATAAATCAAATAAATACGTTTTGGTAACAAATTCTCGCGGTGGTATTATTGTCTAACACAGTGATTCCCAACCTTTGACTTCAGGTGCGGGCCCCTCTTGTCATCAAGATATTCGCCAACCACCTCAAACGTAAATGGTAAAAAATTGATCAATACGCGTGCAGTGGCTGAGCCAAAGAGTAGCAGTGCCCCCTTTAAATACAATCATTACCCCCTTTAAATAGAATCATTACTGCAAGAAGGTCATGGCTGGTGGGAAACACTGGATAGAAAAGACAGCAGGGCTTATGCTTCGCAGTATGTTTATTTTGCTAACATAAATTAACAGTAAATCGATAGAAAAAAATGACAAAAAAGGGATCGAAAGCCAGAAGCCACACATTTTTTTTGTAATAGGAAGCCATAATACTATATTTACTTAGCAATATTTATATTTTATACTTTCAATTAAATTAAATTGTCAATTTGTCAATTTCAAGAATAACATCCCAAATACCATCTACAGTAAACTTGCATACCTCAGGTTAAAAAACTTTTGTCACGGTTGTGTTGTTAAACATGAATGTTGCGTTTCTCTTCAATTTAACCTTAAAAGGAATTAAACAAATGTCTAGATTTTAAAGATAGATCATTATATAAAGCTCAATGCTGTGACGGATAAATCAATGAAAGATAATTACACAACGAATGTTTGGCTTGATCGATTATTTTTCATTCAGGATTCTCCCGGGACGCTCAGATCCACGTGGAAACTATACTGATGACCCGGAAGTGACCGCAAAAAGTCCTTCCTGCATCAAGACCGGCAAGATGGCTGCGGACACGCAGGTTTGTTTGCTGCTTTAATTTTTAAATAGTGTTTCTATAAATGTCCAGCAAACTCAATTTAATGAACATTCATTGATATCGGAAAACGATTTGATAACCGACGCCGTATCCCCACACGGAGGCGGGGCACTCGGGACTGACTCGAGGTGTTAGCTGGCTAGCTCGTAGCCTACATTTAAAGCCATATCCCACATTGCTAACGTGACGCAACGGGAACATTTCACCACACTTATCTGTCGGCATCATTTATCCGACCAGCTGCCACCCAGCCTACCTCTTTGAAAAGTCTGCTCGCTGTTCAAGCTTCGTTTCTGACACCAATGAGGTGGTCGAGCCCCAGACTGTATCATGTAGCCCCCCAACGTCTTCTAAATATACCATCACATACAAATATAACAAATTGTCTAATACGATCCGTAGTACAATGCTCTGTAAGCAGTACTGGGGGTTTAGATATGCTGACACCAATTCAATATATTTGGTATTTATCACTATGAGAACGTTTCTATTCTTGTAGCATGATTTGATTTCACAAACTGCCCAGATAACTTAAGCAAGTGGTTTTGTTTTCTAGGTTTCGGATACATTGAAGAAATTTGCTGTGAAGGTGACGACCTCAAGTGTGAATGAACGAAAGGAGATACTTGGCGAATTGAAGAAATGTCTGAAGGGGAAGGGTAAGGCTTGCTTTGGTGTGATTTGATTACAGCTTACTTTTTCATAGCTATAGCAAATGACCCTAAATGACCTAATTTTCCCATAACCAGATTTACCAGATCCTGCCATTAAAGGACTGTGTAAACTCTTCTGCTTGACTCCACACAGATATAGGTAAGTGCTTGATGTTGTTTTAATATTAAACTAAACTGATCAATAAATGTGTCTATTTCAGTCATTAAATTTCATTCAGGGGGAACTTGATTTCAGTTTTTAATTTGAAACAGCTGACACTTTTAGCCTAGATTGATTTTTTTTTTTTCATGCATGTCTTTAATGAAAAGCTAGCGGTCTTGCACTAGGATGTACCATCTACAGGTAAACCACTGACGTAAGGGTTCGAACCTAGAACCTTCTCGACTGGGAATG
Source organism: Melanogrammus aeglefinus (assembly GCA_900291075.1). NCBI lineage: Eukaryota > Metazoa > Chordata > Actinopteri > Gadiformes > Gadidae > Melanogrammus > Melanogrammus aeglefinus. Next base: position 46,389 of record OLKM01002040.1, on the reverse strand, counting down.
AACAGCCGCTAGACCATCCTGTATGTTGTCTGTTGATCAGGGACTCTGCATCCAGAAGAGAGCTCATCTCGGTCATTGCCCTGCTGGCCAAGAATCAGCCTGATGCCTTGGCCACCAACCTCCTCCAATGCCTTCAGAGCAGTGGGATCATCTGCAATGCTGGAGAACCCTGGTAAAAAGTCTACTTTATATTTAGTTAGCCCAAACTCTCCATTTTATATACACCTTGTTTCTGGGTCACATAATCCATCTCATTGAAAACATTTTGAATGCAGCTGGTACTTTCAGTTCGGGCAATTTGAAGATGAGCCCATGATCTGTGTACTTGTCTTCATCTCAGCCTGTGGGTTTCTTTGGGTAGGCATGGGTGAAACCACAATGAGAATATTGTCGTCTCCATTTTTGATTAATGTGTTAATTTAAACAAAACAAAAAAAACGAAAGTGAAAATAAAGAGCAGTTGTTGTGATATCCCAGAGCTATCGGCTTTCCCCTTGAGTTTAGAACAGCAAAGCAGACGTGCCTCGTTTACATTTACTTTTATCATTTATTTTTAGTATGCCAACGAACTGTTCAACCTTAGCGTTGCCTTCTGAATGCGAGTTGGTCCACATGAATGTTAAGCCGTTAACAGGTTGTACATTATGTCTTGTATTGTAATGGCCTTTTCATGCTTTGTTCACAGTAAGAGCTCTGGCTCTGCAGCCTTCAGCGGCGTGTCCTGGTCGTGCCTTTTGGTCCGCTCTGTGTTCTCAACCCTAGAGAAAAGAGACGGGCCTCTGTGGAAGAAAATGGTGAGTGGGAAAAGTTGTACCCCGCCTACAGTTACCAAACGAGGGAGTCAGTTTCACACCCCCTCCTACATAGGAAGGGGGCACAGTTGAATATTGCCTCCCACTTCCCTACTCCCCTCCAATCAGAGCATAGCTAAGATTTTGTGGACCAGCTGAACTGCCGCTGAAGCTGGCAGGTCCGGCGGGGGCAGGTCTCGGCGGCAGTCAGGCAGCTCCGGCGCGGGGAGCTTGGCGGCAAGTCTGGCAGCTCAGCTCCCGGATCAAATCCCTTTCTCCTTCATGTCGTGGTTCAGGGACTTCAGAGAGTCGAGGCCAAAATTCCTTTCCCCCAGTGCCAGAGACGACAGACGCAGTCTTTATGCTTCATAATATCATCCGAGGCAAACATAGCTTTTGGCCGTGGTATTAGATATTATATTATATGAATACCCATATATAATGATATTATATGATGTAGATATAGCGCTCCAGGAGCCCGCAAACGGCAACAATCCCTTCTCCTCCATGCTGCGGTTCAGTCTGACAGCTCATTGGTCAATGGGCAGCAGCTCATTTGCATTAAAGCTACAGACACCAGAAACAGCGCATTCTGAAGGGACTGAAACAGAAGGGAATAGCGGTAGGCAAGGTCTTTTTTCCTGAAAGCTATTTCCAGCAAACGGCTTCAAAAGCATGTTTTCTAGAGCTAAAATACTATGTTTACTTGTTCGGAAAACACCATAATATGTCTCCTTTAAAATTTCAACATACATTTAATCAATAGTTTTGTTGATACATTTTCTAGCACTTTATTCTAGTAGGTATCTATATTTCTGCACCCTCTCTCTTTTCACTTCTACCAATGTTCCAATCTGGAATCAAGGAAATCATGTTGCATAATAAATAACTTAAGATCTTATTTTGTCTCGCAGGTGGAGGTCCAGAGTCTTTTCCTGGCAGAGGTGGTCGGGGGAGCTCAGACCACTGCCATTAACTCTTCCCTGAAGACCCTCTGCCAAATATGGAAAGAAGTGAGTAAACAGCAGACCCGTGTCCACTTTAGATAAGTGTGTAAGACCAGTGTCTAACCCATAGTGTTTGCCAGACTTTCTTTTTGGGGTCCCAAACCATTGTGACTAAATTCACAATGGGTATCTTGGGAAGAGCATCATGGCACCTTTATTATCGCTCCTGATTATTATCACTGCCATTTCTAAATCAGTTTATATTAGGGCTATTGAATTGATGAATCAGGTATTTCAGAGAGACATTTGTTTGATAAAGTCATGTTATGCATTTAAGATTAAATAAATGAATCATAATTCCATATCATTAATGCAAAAAACATAATATAGACCATAGTAATCTTTAATATTGGAATCACCTTATAATAATGATCAGAGCACATTTCATTATTTTCTTTAATTGATATCCATTTCTTTAGGTTTAAGTTGAGCAGAAGATAAATTAATTAAAATGCCACAATCAATATTTAATCAGGTCTATTCTGTTTCATGTTATTCAACTGTGCATATTATTGTCTCTTGAACCCCTGCTAACCAATGCAATACGTAAGCCTGCTCGGTTTTACATGATTGAACACCAGTCCAGTGTACCAAAGGAGAGAATTCAGTCTATTTCGAGTCTCGAGTTCTTTTCTATTTTCGTGAGTGCAGGAAATACCACTTCAAATTAGTATCATGTCGTGAAGGGATTACAATGCTTGCCTTGATTACCACCTCAGCCCATCCAGAGTTATGAGTTATCGTTTTATGAGCGTTTGGTCAGCTTTTGCATTGGGCTGGGGAGGGCTGCCATAATAATCAATGGACACTGCTCCTTAAATTCTCAGTGGCGAACACGATAGCGGCCACTCACAACTTTCATTGATGAATTTTGACATTCTTTGTACAGTGAAGGTAATCTCGTCACGAAATTGATTGTCATTAGGTACATGCAAATGTGGTCTGTGGCGCACATGTAACGGCCCGTTGACTTGAGACAGATGGTGGAATGATTCAGTAAAGTAAAAGGATATTAACATTTGGCTCGACAATATTTAAACACATTATTTCTGTATCTGAATCCAGGGGCACAATCTAGACTTGCAGAGTCAGACCAAAATGTCTGCTGCACTACCACTCGGCTTGGCCTTGGCTACTGCGGCGGCGTATGCCAATGGTGGAAGGTGAACAGTATGAGCCTGTGTGATTTGGCCTGAATGTGAGAGGCTAGTTGAAATCCGGCGGGCCTAGTTAGGAATGATGTTGGATAGTTAACAGATAATCATGCTCTGAATTAGCGGTTACAGTGAACCCAAACAAGATTATCGGTATGAGTCCTGTGTGTCTAGTAGGGCTTTGACTCCGAACTTCGTTATTCGAATATAATTAGAATATCAAAAAATAAATCAAAATTCGAACGAATATTAGGCAGCCCTTAATATTCGAACCTGTTATGGGCAGGCCAAGAGGGAGAGACGTCGGAGAACCCGACGCAGTCTGTTCATAATATTGTAATGACCACGGAAGAGGCAGTGAATAAAGTATTGATTAGACAGCGATTTATTAGAAACCTAATAAACCGTTGGAACATGCAAGACCGGTAACCATAGCAACGCGGTAAACAAATCTCAACCACTCCCGACGACACAGCAGTCTGTATGTTCTAAAGCGCATTTGCGCGATGGTCAAAATATTATTAATAAATATTCCAATATTAATAAACAAACCTTCGAATATGATTTTTGGGCAAAGGTCAAAGCCCTAGTGTCTAGTGGTGTAGACTTATCGTTTGGTCACTATTTCTATACAATCTGCAAAATACAAAGTACCCTGGCCTCTTCACCAACGTAGCCATGGCTTCCAGTAAATCTCGCAAAATGATGCAAAAATGAAGCAAAATGTAGTTGGTCTCTGCCTGCTCCATGTGTTTTATGCGTGGTTTGTTTACCATCGTCACTTCCGCCCCTCTTCCACCCCTCCCACACACCGCGCTGATTCGCTACGGCACCGCCCGTCATAATCGTCATAGATGGCACACAGCCAATCAGAGTACCCGACGAGTCTACTCTCCCGACGGCCGACAAGTCCCGACTGAGCATGTTGAATCGGCCCCGACGAGACCCGAGGGCTTCCGACGCTGCCCGACGGAAAGGAACACACCAAACCGACGCGGTTACGACGCCGTCCAACTGGTGCCAACGAGGCGCGACGCCCGACGGTCGGCTTGGTGTGTCCCTGGCTCTCGTCTGCAGAGCAGAAATGTTTTGATGAGAGTAGGTGTGTAACGTTTTTGTTTTTTTCCACTCCACCAGAACTCGGGTTTGGTGGATGAATACATCAGCACCCTGTTGACTCTGGAGCAGAACCCGGTCCATCTTGTGCTGCTGGGTGTGTGTTTCGACTTCTGCACCACACAGAAGGACATGGCCACCATTAACAAGCACAAGGTGAGCTTTTTATTAGCTAGTTTATACACTTTGTACATGTTTTTCAGCCTTTTATTGTGTGTATTAGGGATGTTCAGTGACGCCAATATCTGTAGCTGTATTGGCAATTGGGTATTGTTTATACCAGAAGGGTGCAAATCTAGAGGATATTAAAAAAAAATTAGTCTAAAAAGTATTTTTTCATTCCAAAACCTTGAAAGTTGTAAGAAATATATCCAGGAACTTGTATGTCCGTGAACACCCCTCGTGTTTTAGGTGCCTTTGCTCTAAATACTAATGCAAAAAGAGTATTGACCAACTGGCCTTCCTCAGAGTGCCCTGCTGGACCTGTACGTTAAGTCGGTCCTAATGAGCAAGACGAGGCCCCAGCAGCACGTGCTGAACAAGAGCGCCTCCATGCTGCGCCACGTCTCCCACTCTGAGTTCAAGGACCTGCTGCTGCCCGCCATGCAGAAGAGCATGCTGAGGAGCCCGGAGAACGCCATGCAGAGTGAGCAGCCTGCTGCTGTTTCTCTCCTTCCAACGGACTTCCAAGTGGCACCATTATCACTGACATCCTGTGGCCTCCTTTCTATCCCCAGCTGTTTCCTGCCTGCTGGCCGCCGTGACCCTTGACCTCAGCCAGTACGCCATGGATGTTGGGAAGGCTGTTGCCAGTAAGTGTGTGTGTGAGAGAGTGAGATTAATGATGGCATTACGTCCTACATTCCCTGGGTGAATCCAGCTTTTTATTTCATTTCTAACATTGCCTCCGTGTGTCTCAGGCCAACTGAAGGCTAACAACCCCCAGCTGATGCAGGAGGCGGTGCAGGCCATGCAAAACCTGGCCCAGCAGTGCAGTGACCCTACCTCCATACAGGAGGTGGTCACGCACCTCTTCCTGATCCTCGGAGGTAGAACAATCCTCCGCCACACTTGCTAACCCCATGGGACTTTCTTTAACTTGAAGAAGAGACGATACACGCATGAAAAACCATCATTCCTAATAGATTGTTTCCTTCTCAGGATCTGAGGGAAAGTTGACAGTGGTGGCACAGAAAATCAGTGTTATATCAGGTAAAGAACTGTGAGACATCCTGTGTGATCTCTTGTCAAAGATAGTATCAACACAAGTTTCTGCATGGATTGCTAACTCGTGTGTCTTTTGTTTAGGAGTCGCTAGCTGCAGCCGCCATGCTGTGTCGGGCACCTCCAGCCAAACCCTGAGTGCCGCAGTAGCTGTGATGTTCATTCCCTATTTACAACAAGAAGGTAGCCCCCCCCACTCGCATAGGACTGCTAAATCCTGAATCACTGAATCCTTATCGGTGCAGCCACCAGCTGCTCTCATAGAAGAACCGTCATTCACCCAGCTGCGTTGTGCTCTCCCGCCCTCCGCAGTCCACGAGGGGACCTTGGTGCACGCCGTGTCGGTCCTGTCCCAGTGGACCAGCCGCCTGACGGTGGAGGTGCCCGCCGCCATGCTGGACTGGCTGAAGAAGGCCTTCACCCTCAAGGCCTCCACCTCCGCCGTCCGCCACGCCTACCTGCAGGCCATGCTTGGGGCTTTCAAAGGTGAGCCCCTCCCCGTCACGGTTTGCTTTTCCTCTCCCCCCCAGCATTCACCCTGACTATTGTGTTAACCTCACCTCAGGAGACACTCTGGACAAGGCCTCTGACCTGCTGGCCCTGCTCCTCCAGACAGTGGAGAAGGCGGCGGCCCAGAACTCCCAGCATGCCATGCTGGCGGAAGGCGCGGCGGCCTCCGTTCTCCTGTGTCGGCTGGCTCTGCTGGAGACGGTCTCAGGTTAGAACCCACAGATTCAGATCATGATTCGTCGAGTGAGTTGGTTTCTGGCGGACAAGGAGCACAGATCCCGTTCAAGGAACGTTTCATTAACAAAAATACGGTGTGCATGTCTTTGCAGAGGCCAAATTGGCAAATTTCTGGGGTCTGATTTTGGATGAAACAAAGCAACTGTTCACCACCGAGAAGTTCCTCAGCCAAGCCAGTGATGAAAGTAAGGCTGCTCATTCTGCTGCACCACCCCCCCCCCCCCCCCCCATACGTCAGTGTGATGACCAGCAGACAGGACTAACGTCTTCTGTGTTTCCAGCCATGTGCACCGTGCTGCAGCTGTGTGAGCGGCTCTTCCTGGACCAAGCCCACAGACTCACCCCCAGCAAGTCCAAGTGAGGCTCTTTATCCTTTATTCACCCCAGAAAATGGTTGATAATGGTAACGTACCTCATGAGATGGACACAGAAGGGAGCATGGTCTTCCTTCAGCCTTCGCATTGAAACAAACTGGCTGAAAGAATCGCCGGAAAAGTCTGGACGGAACTTTTAGTCCTTGATTCAAACATCAGTCCAACCAACCGATTGATGCCGTAACCGCTCAAACGATTTCGTCATGTGTCCCTCTAACCCGGTCCCCCTCCGTTTGCAGGATGTACCACCGGGCTGTGGTGGCCGTGCTGCGCTCCCGCTCCTGGCAGGTGCGGAAGCGTGCACAGCAGATGGTGAAGAAGCTGCTGTCCGCGTTGGGCGGCTCTGGCGTGGCCCACGGCCTCCTGGGGGAGCTCTGCGTGGTCGTCAACAAGCACACGGTAAGGAGGCGCTGCTCGCCACCACCGTCCCGCCCGGGAGATGGAGACTCAATGGCGGTGGCGGTGCAGTGGTTGAGGGTTTGGAGCCAACCCTCTGTGGTTCTTGACGGTGGATGTTCTGGTCCCCCCCCCCCCCCCCCCCCCAGCTGCAGCCTCAGGACGCGCTGGTGTCCGAGACGGGAGAGCTCACAGAGCTGGGCCGCACCTACGCCCCCCCGCGGGCCCTGGTGGAGGCGCTGCACGTCATCTGCTCCTGCGTGGGCCAGTGGGGCGACCAGGGCGAGGCCGAGAAGATGGCCATCGCCATCATCAACGTGACACACCATCCCTCCATAGGTACGGCCCCGTCGTCACGGTAACGAGACACCCGCCCACGGGCACTAGTGAGGATGATGGAGCAGAGCAAGTAGGGGTGGGCATGGTTAAGATTCGACGGTGCCGATGCTGCTTATCGATCCGGTACTTTAACGGCATTCCTGATCAGTCATTTTACAACTTGTATAAAAAACAACTGACGGTGAAAGAAAAGGCTGTGGCATAGGGTAACACAAGACGGAGGAACATCCTGCTTGGGTCAAGCGTTTCCTAGGGTGAGCATATCTGCCTTTTTTTTTTCCTGGCGATCAAGAATAGCGCCGGTGTGTTTTGTTTCCGAGCTCCTGAATAGCACTAGAAGCCTATACTTCTAAATGCTTCCGCAATGAAAGCAGGATCAAGCCATCGTTTACCTACGTACTTCTATGCCCTGCGACCTCAACAATTCAAACTCAATAAACAGCAAAACAGGCTTTTGGTGTGTTGAAGCCAGGTACTAAGCATTTCCCCCCCTCCCTCCCTGTGGTTGTAGTGGCCACCCGGCCTGGCTTCTGGCCCGTGCTGCTGTCCGCCATGAAGCTGCAGACCCCTGACTTCATCGAGGCCCACCTGGAGAGCATCCTGCCCCACCTGCTGGAGCTCAACGCAGATAACCAGGTCTGGCAGCTTATCACTTACCATGCCGCGTCGCGCCCCGTCCATGTCTCACTGGTCCATGTCTTTACTCATCATCTGTCTTTATCGTGTGACTCTAGGCGGTGAGGAATGCCGTCGGCGCCCTGTCCACTCTGTCCCCCACCAAGCTGTTGCCGCGGGTGATGGAGCAGGTGATCGAATGGCTGACGCGGTTGGAGCTTCGCCAGGTGACCCGGGAGGAGTACGCCATCATGCTCACCCCCGAGGGAGAGCTCTACGACAAGAGCATCGTCCAGAGGTACAGATGGGCCCACACACCATCAAGTAGCGTCGACCCGTGGGTTTCTCAGTACATCACCAATCAGGGTTGAGAGAAAGAGTGACCAATGGGGGCCCAGGCTGAATTATGCTTAATGCATGATCATGCTTCATTTATGACGGCGAAACAGCATTGGAAAGCCTTTGGTTGGTTCCAATTATTTAAAAGTTATACATTTATGTATAGGGCGATTTATTAAGCGCCTTGAATCAAAGGGAATTTCTTCTTTCGTCAGACTTCTGGCTCTTATCTCGTAACCTAATCAATTGCATTTTCACTACAGACCTTTTGTCGTATTATAACCACTAATCGTCACTCTCCGTGGTCCCCCAGCGCCCAGCAGGAGAGCACCAAGAAGGGCAGCATCAAGCGGGAGAACAAGGCCTACTCCTACAAGGAGCAGATCTTTGAGCTGGAGCTCCAAGAGGTGGGGCCCTCTGCGACGCCGCGCGCCTGACCCCAGTGCAGCGACTTGTTGTGCGGGGGGAGCACTCTGTTGACCGCTGTTGTCCCTCGGTGCGTTGCAGGAGATCAGGAAGAAGAAGGGCCTCAAGGACGAGGTGCAGCTGAGCAGCAAGCAGAAGGAGATGATTCAGGCCCAGGTGGAGAGGGAGTCCACCATCCGCAGGAGGCTCCAGGGGGTAGGTCATCTGGGTCAAAGCTCCTCTCGGCCCGTTGGGTCTCCGGTTCTCTGTTCTGACCCACCCTCACCCTCTCCCCCCCCAGCTGGACGTGGAGCTCCAGTGTGCCGTAGGCCTGCTGGACGCCGTGCTGAAGGAGGGCCCCCCCCAGATCGTGTGGCAGCTGCCCAGCGTCCTCCAAGCCCTGATGCCCCTCCTGCAGTCCCCGCTGGCCTCCCCCCGCGTCGGACAGGTCTTCCTGGACATCGGGGTCTGCCTCATGCCCAAACACATGCACCAACTAGGTATGGGATCCGCGCGTTGCAGACGGCCCCACAACGACTCTGCTGTGGTATTCATTATTGGCTCATCCTCTGGGAGAAACTGAGTTTCTGTGTTTTCATTCGCTCTCCTCCAATCAAAGCAATGCTGGTGGGTCATGTGACCCTGCGCCTTGTGAAGCCGGCCTGTGAGCTGGACCCGGCCTGGTCCCAGGAGGATCTGGACATGGCGACCCAGCGCACAGTGCAGCTGCTCTACACCCACACCGTCCCTCAGAGAGAGAGCAAGGCTGGTGAGGACAGAACACACTCACACACATAGATTAAATGCATTAAAATGAGTTAACGGGCTCTTAATTTTTCATCAGTAAACAATTCAGGCCCCCACAATTTTTATAAACTTCTTATAAACCAGATCTCATATATGCATTAAGTTAACAGGCACTTTTTCATATCCTATATGCAACACAGAATTGAGTCCATAAAAGCCTTTTATATCAGATTAATCTGTGTGCCGATGGGTAAAAAGGGCATCACCAATATGTGGACTAACCCAAACCAACCCAGTCTACCGGGAAAAAGCGAACCTAATCAGTACACAGTTAAAACAAACCTATAAGACTCTTAGTGGAGCTGAAACTCTCACCAGGTCAGAAATAGAATTCCCAAAGTAGTTTTAATGGTCGGTGTCCTCACCTTGCACCAACTGTCAGGGAATCCAAACTATTATTCCCCCGAGACGCCCGTCCCTGTCGTGATGGTTTTATCTGATTCACCCGTTTGTTTCCTCGCCTCTCATTTCCAGACGTGACTCCTCTCTCCGCCCCGGCGTTCTCCTTCTGCTTCCCGCTCCTCAACGCCATGCTGAGGGACTCGTCCGGCAGCACGGAGGAGTCCGAGAGCCTCATGACCCGCGCCCTGCAGGTGGTGGAAGTGCACGCCGAGCTCCGCGCAGAGACGGAGGTCACGGACACCTTCATCGACGAGGTGAGCGTCTTCAGCTGCCGCTCCTCTAGGGAGGGCCAGAGCGTTTATCGTTTGCGGTTGTGTTGTGTGTGGAAGAACATCCTTAATTTTTGAAGAAACAATCTTGAATGCTTCATGCATCTCTACCATATCTACGTCTGTGGACGTAGAATAGATGGAGAAACATGAAGAATTGTAACATGAAGCATAAAGCAACAAGATTGTTTCTTCATTTTGATGTAACTGTGTGCTTTACGTGTCTCGGCACTCTCCACTTCATGTATCATCTTCAATATGAATAAACCATCTTGTGTGCTTCATGCATCTCCACATCATCTAGCATGGTGGAGAAATGTCATGCATCATGAATGTCATCCGTTAAGTTTCTGCTGTTCAGGCCAGCAGTGCTTCTTTAACCTGGGCGTGTGTTGTGTCCTTGTGTCAGAACGGCCCAGAGCTGCTTCCCCGTGTGGGCATGCTCCAGCTGCTCACGCAGGTCGTCGCCACCTCCACCCCCAGGCTCCAGGTACACACCCAACAACTGCACATCAGGATGTTGTAGAACCAGCAGCTATATGTTGTTGAGTTGGGGATTGATCAGCGTTTGGTGTAGCATTGGAAAAACTTGATTATTATCATTATTAATATTTATCTTGACGATCGTTTGATTTTATTCCAGCAACAATATTAAGTCATAGATAAATAGCTTGCCTAGGAAACAAATATATACCCAATGCGTGTTTAAGTGATGGTGTTAGGTTACATGTTGGCTGATTGAAGTCCAATCCATTCACATGGAGCCATCATCGGGGCTCAATGCTAACTATGTGTCTATGTGTGTGCAGGTGTTGGCGGCCCAGGTTCTGACCGCCTTGTGCTCCAGCTCTGGAGGGGAGAAGGGCTGTGCCGTGGCGGAGCAGTCTGAGATCGACGTGCTGCTGGCTGCCATGCTGGCGTCCTGCTTCTCCGTGCGCGACGCGGCGCTCAGGGTGAGTGGAGAGCGGCTGTTAAAGAGGGTCGCTCACTCTGTATGCCTGAGGTCTGTGGTTGTTGGGTTAGGATGGACCCGTCGATTGTTTGAGTCAAAGCTGTATTTAAGTATCATAATTATCTGTGGTTACTACAATAATGTGGTTGGCCCAGGCTACAATCACCTCTTTGCAGATGTCATGACCCTCTAGTGTAGGGGATAGGGGAGGTAACATAAAGCCAACTAAATAATCTACAGCAGCACAGGGCCCCAGACTGTGACGAAAATGGTTGTGTGTAAAATGTTGTTTTCCATACATTGCGTTTTATATGGGTCTGTCTGGAAAGTTGGTAGAGCTTTTTGATGTAGGAGAAGCGCGAGCAGTTGGTTCATGAGAAAAGATGTTGAGGGGTGGGGTGTTAAAATAGAATATCCCCTGTGCAATAATATTTTATATATATATATCTATCTATATCTATATCTATATCTGTATATCTTATTTAAAGTGAGGGAATTATTTCAAATGAATGAGCACAAATGGATGTTCCATGTCAAACAACTTGGCAAAACTGCGACAGTGACTCATAAAGGAGTACAACCAAATTTGTTGGGATACCAGCAAACCAAAAGGTTTGTGGAACCAGTCGAAGGCCGTGAGCCCTGCAGCATGTTTGGAACCTCGTGGTTCGGGGTGTGCCTGTTGACTCATGCTCTGGCTCCACGTGCAGGGTCTCCTGGAGATGGAGTTTGCCCTGCCCACCGACAGCACTGAGGCCAGCGGGCTCGCGCTGCTCCAGAGAGTCTGGGTCGCCAAGTTTGACACGGAGCAGGAGATCCGAGACCTGGCTGAGAAGTAGGTTACTACATCACAACAACAACGGCGCCCATTGGAAGTGAAGGAACTAGAGCCTAAACCGCGTATGCGTGTGTCTCCAGGCTGTGGGACTCCCTGGGGCTGGAGCTGGTCCCCGAGCTGTGCTCCCTTCTCATCGTAGACGTCACCCACCACGAGGAGGTGGTCCGCACGGCAGGGGCAGACGCCCTCTCCAGCGCCGTGAGCCAGTACAAGGAGCAGTCCGGCCCCGTGCTCGGCAAGCTCACCGAGCTCTACCACAAGAGGCTCTATGTAAGGAAGCATCCCCACCCCCATGTACGTGAGACTCTCAGTGGATGGACACGAGTGTCTAAAGATTCGCCGTTTTGTTGTTTCACAGAGGCCACCGCCCGTGCTCGATGGCCTGGGCAGAGTCATTTCTGAATCTCCGCCTGACCAGTGGGAGGCCAGGTAAACAACCACATGACTGCCTTATGGTTACTTATAAATTAATTTGTTCAACTGATAAATCATAATAAAGTTGTGGTGTTTGATAAATGTGACACCCACAAAGACACCGTAAAGTTTATTATATAATTATATAACGTGTGATTTTAAGAGGTTCCACAACAAATCTTTTCTTCATGCGCACATGGCTAGATTCAGTATATCGACCCTCTTAACTGTTAGCATGTCGTGGACGAGGGCACCCAACTCACCAAGCCCCCTCTCCTCAGATGTGGCATCGCCCTGTCTCTGAACAAGCTGTCCCAGTACCTGGACGAACCCCAGGTCACGCCGCTCTTCCTCTTCTTCGTCCCCGACGCACTGAACGACCGCCACGCCGACGTGCGGCGCTGCATGCTGGACGCCGCCCTCGCGGCCCTCAACACGCACGGGAAGGTAGGCCACGACCCCACATAGAGGCCTCGGTACAATTAGCTTGAAGCCTTGGACAATGACACTGTTTCTTATCCATAAATACTGAATAAACTGATTTAGTTGACCAAGTCTGGCGGTTAAAGACGCTCACAGGGAGTCTGGGGCTCACAGGGAGTCTGGGGCTCACAGGGAGTCTGGGGCTCACAGGTGGTCTGGGGCTCACAGGGAGTCTGGGGCTCACAGGGAGTCTGGGGCTCACAGAGCGCCTGGGGCTCACAGGAAGTCTGGGGCTCACAGGGAGTCTGGGGCTCACAGAGCGCCTGGGGCTCACAGAGCGCCTGGGGCTCACAGAGCGCCTGGGGGGGTCAAAGACTATTCTGATGGCAGTCTGGGGGGGTCAAAGACTATTCTGATGGCAGTCTGGGGGGGTCAAAAACTTTTCCAGTGGGAGTATGGGGGATCAAAGACTCAAGAGACTCTGGGGGGGTCAGAGGCTCACCAGACAGGGATTTTTTGTGGATCTAAAGTGTACATTCTGCCCCCCCCTCCCTCCCAGGAAAACGTGAGCGCCCTGCTGCCGGTGTTCGAGGAGTTCCTGAAGAACGCCCCCCAGGATGCCAGCTACGACGCGGTCCGCCAGAGCGTGGTCATCCTCATGGGCTCGCTCGCCAAGCATCTGGACAAGAGCGACCCCAAGGTCAAACCCATCGTGGCCAAGCTCATCACGGCGCTGTCCACGCCCTCCCAGCAGGTAAGGACCCGCAGGGCCCTCATCCTGAACGCCTGATCGTAACAGGAGATGACAGGGGCCGTACTAACACAGTGCTGCTGATCCATCCCTTGTGCTATCTCATCAAGCCATGCGATTTAGTTTAATATGCGTCATATGACATATTTTAGAGATGCCTTTTATTATGGTTTCGTAACCGAAGCACTTTATGTAGCATTAGCCCTTATCTTCATGCTTGTTTTACATGGAGCAGAAAACAAATGTTAGCATAAACATACGTTGTCAACAAGGCATAGATATGACGCGAGCCAATCCAAAAACGTGCGTCTTGGGTCTCAAATCCAGTGTCACAAAAAACATTGCCGACCTTACCACATTTTGTACCAACCATGCTGTTCTTGATCATGGTACGAGTAGAGTTAAAACAATGTGGAAAGTCACTTCAGGCGATTCAATTGACTTTTAACTACTTCATCTTCGGGAGATTATAGCTCTATGTATTATATTCAGTCAATGCTTTTATCCAAAGTGACAAATTTAGGGTATTTTCTCACATTCTCCTCAGGAAATGCATTTTCTATTAATTAAATATTGACCGCAATAATTAAATATTGACCGTGGATGATTTGTAACCGGAGGATTGCTAGTTCGATTCCCTGCTCCAGAGTGTTGACGTGTCCCAGAGCGAGACATTTAACCCTGACTACCACCAACGAGCTGGCTGTCTCCTTGCAGGGTTGACACCGGTGTCGCTGTGTGAATGTGTGCATGAATAGAAGTCCCTTTGGACAGCAGCGTCTGCTCAATGTAAATGTAAGGACGGCAGGTTTGACCCTGTGCTTGTGGGCCCCTTTGTCATCAGGTCCAGGAGTCCGTGGCCAGCTGTCTGCCCCCGCTGGTGCCCGCCATCAAGGAGGACGCCGCGGGCATCGTACGCAACCTCCTGCAGCTGCTGCTGGAGAGCGACAAGTATGCTGAGCGTAAGGGCGCGGCATACGGGCTGGCCGGCCTGGTGAAGGGCCTGGGCATCCTGGCCCTGAAGCAGCAGGAAATCATGAGCACGCTGACGGAGGCCATCCAGGACAAGAAGAACTTCAGACGCAGGGAGGGTGGGTTAAATATTAAACTGGTCCTGTTTAAAGAAAATGTATATACATTTGCCACTGGATAACATTAGACCGGTACATTTTTTTTTATTTATTTCCTTTTTTTTTTTTTTTTGAAGGTATTCATAATCATCTGCTTTTGATGTACTGCTTCTCTCCCCAAGGTTCCCTCTTCGCCTTTGAGATGCTGTGCAACATGCTGGGCAAGCTGTTTGAGCCCTACGTGGTGCACGTCCTGCCCCACCTCCTGCTCTGCTTCGGAGACGGGAACCAGTACGTCAGAGAGGTAAGACCAATAATGTTTTAAGACCTTGATTATTAACTAATGGGGGGGGGGGGGGGGGGGGAACTTGTGACATACTGGGAGATGTGCTAAAGGACCAGTGACCGTATTGGATCATGAAGATGGAGTGGCTTTGTAATGTATTAGTGGCTGTGTAGTGTATTAATGGTGTGTGATATGTCAGTGGTGTTTGATGCCCTAATGGTGTGTGATGATAACCCCTCCACCTCCAGGCTGCAGATGACTGCGCCAAGGCTGTGATGAAGAACCTGAGTGCCCACGGGGTGAAGCTGGTGCTGCCCTCTCTGCTGGTGGCCCTGAACGAGGAGTCCTGGAGAACCAAAGCAGGTTGGTCAGCACGTCCCAGGGAATGCAAAGCATGTATTACTTTTCCGCACACAAATCTTCACTGACCTGCAATGCGGTTACATTCCCCCTCAATGATTCGAATGCACAGTGATCCTCAATGTATGGCATCCTCAGTTTTATAGGTCACAGCAAATTAGTCAATTTTCCTTATTAAATACAAGCAGTCAGATAATCAGAACTCTCTTATTATTTGCAAAGTGCTTTAAAGAAATGAACACAAACGTTTTCTAATAGAGGTGTGACCTTAGTAAGTAAACGGTACAAAAACACTTACACTTACCACTTTGCTATCAGCTACAAAATAACGTCTTCACATAGAAGCTGTAATGCAGGGCTCTTCCTTGACATACCTGTAGTCAATGCTGATCAACAATGATGTAAATAATGTGATCGATCCAAACCACATTCTAGACTGCTAATTCAACAAATACACAAAGCTTGCCGGCCCCTATGCCTGGCTCTTTGTTTACTGGAACTTTGTTTTACAAGAACAGGGGCATGTCTCCTCTTGTCATCGACATTCCCAAAAAGATAATGTTTAGATAATGATCACTCACACCAGTCTCACAGGCGAAGCTGCGTTCAGTCACCTAGCGTCAGCAGAGACAATAGAGTAGGGGTGTAAATGTGTACTTCAGTAAATGAGAACTCGTCAAGCACACAATACAAAGAACTATTACAAAGAAATTCTGAGTTCTTATAACTACATTTTGTTTTATGTTGTGTATTTTGGCCAAGTTTTCAAGCAGGATATATACCTAGGCTCACAAAGGTGGAGCTCCCTTGATGGATGGTATTCACTTAATGACCGCCGGCCAGGAATGTCCCAAACTGAAATGCATAGCAGCGTAGCGCTACGGTGGTGGTGTATCGAAACAATCCCATATCTCATTGGCACGTTGTGTAGATGGCAGGTCGTGCTGTTAAGGTGAAAGGAGACGCGCATGTCGGCTGCCGTCATCAGGGATTGAGCCCCACCACGGCCCCACACCAACGAGCGCCGTTTCTCCTGCTGGTGTCCTTTGGCGCCCCTCTCGTCCTCACGCCTCTCCCTCCTCCTCCTCCCCTCCTCCTCCCCCCCTCGTCCCCCAGGCTCCGTGGAGCTGCTGGGCGCCATGGCCTTCTGCGCCCCGAAGCAGCTGTCCTCCTGCCTGCCCAGCATCGTGCCCAAGTTGACGGAGGTGCTCACCGACTCCCACGTCAAGGTGCAGAAGGCCGGCCAGCAGGCCCTCCGGCAGATCGGCTCCGTCATCCGCAACCCCGAGATCCTGGGTAAGACGCGGGCCGGGTCAGGGGCCCCGCTCTGGGGGCCCTCAAGAGAGCCCCTCATGTAGTTCAGGGGATTGTTCCTGTGACTGTGATACTGTTCATTGATCATTGCTAATACGTCTGATTGATACTCTATCGATTGATACTCAATCAGACTGATTGATATAATACTGTTATTGGAGTTAGTAATCAATCGGATTAACTGTCCCGACAGCCATCACGCCGATCCTGCTGGACGCGCTCACCGACCCGTCCAGGCGGACCCACAACTGCCTGCAGACGCTGCTGGACACCAAGTTTGTCCACTTCATTGACGCCCCCTCCCTGGCCCTCATCATGCCCATCGTCCAGAGAGCCTTCCAGGACCGCTCCACTGACACGCGCAAGATGGCCGCCCAGATCATCGGCAACATGTACTCCCTCACGGACCAGAAGGTGCAATGTTGTTACCCGTTGAACACAGCCATCGTAGAGGCCGTGTTTACAGACCCGTGGCCGCGTGTGTTGATACACATTTGACAGTATATGTCTTTGGTTGCAGGACTTGTCGCCATACCTACCCAGTGTCATTCCTGGACTCAAGGCCTCTCTGCTGGACCCAGTGCCTGAGGTACGTGTAGTAGTCATGCATCACGACACGATTAAACTCGACCAAATGGACAGAAAATGTCTGGATACAGGCCTGATACAGGCGCTGTATATTTTTGTAGTTTAGTTTCTTTTTTTCTATTATTCTACTTTATCCCCAAATTTCCCTTTTATCTTAACATGACGAATTAATGCTGCAGGACATATATTGCATATTTATTAGACATTGTAATATGAAGATGCATGATAAACATATTACAAAAGACTGCATGGCCTTTGAAATTTTTTATTACTTAGTCATAAATGGATAATCCACTGATGGGCACCATTTTGCAATCAGGGTCTAGTGTTAAGGGCTTCACAGGATATAAGTAAATTGCATTTAATCAGAGAACTGTTTTTTTTCGCCATCTAGTGGCTATATGTGAAATTGTTTGGCTTGGTGTCATTCACTTAGGCAAGTGCTGCATGCAGCGCTCAACTATTATTCTTCATACGTTTTATTCTTTCTTTTTATCTTTCCTCTTTATTATTCTCTACAAACTTAGGGACCTATCTCCTTCCTAAATTGATCATATAGAGACTCCATTCAAATTTTGAAATATTCAGAATAGCTTGGAATCGCGTGTTTCTTTTCAGATTTTTTATTTTTTTATACTTTTAAGATATTCTACTTTTAAATTCTATATATTTTTTATCATGGGAGTCAATGGGGATGGTAATTTCGATATCATTTCAACTTTCATCAGAATCACAGTTTTAGTTTCATACCGGCTTAGTTTTCAGCTATTTTCATTGAAGACGTCTGCCGATTCTGACACTCCTACTTCTTAAGACATTGTAACTCAATCATTTTTCAACCGTTTAGCTTTGTTCACTGCATTTTCTCCAGGAAATTCATCTTCTAGTATTCAATCTGAAGGTCAAAATTGTACAATGGATTCTCAAGATATCAAGTTTGTCACATCAAGTTTATATAGTCATTATTTAAATGGATTACATTGGATTCATTTTTATTTGGAGATTAAACCTGCACCTTTGCTGTGTTCTAGCTTTATTCACTCTGACCCAGTAGCATCCACATTGATTACTATACTTGCACAACAATCTCACAGGTGTCTTTTTATTTTGGTGTTACATATAACAACATCTGAGATAGAGGCCTGGACATGTAACGCTCAAACACTACAATGTTTTTTATTGTATGGACGAAATTCTTCTTTTCAGTAATCATTGACCGTAGGAATTACATTTATAGTGGAATAATTTAATAACTCTTTGCACACCTTGATATTTGCCACGGCATTCAGCAATTGTTATCCAATGTCATCGCGTTCACCTCACTTGCCTTCACAAGAGTATGTCCCCCGTTGACAGCCTCCGCTCCCCTCTCTCCCTGCAGGTGCGCACGGTCTCGGCCAAGGCCCTGGGGGCCATGGTGAAGGGCATGGGGGAGAGCTGTTTCGACGACCTGCTGCCCTGGCTCATGGAGACCCTCGCCTCGGAGCAGAGCTCTGTGGACCGCTCCGGAGCCGCTCAAGGTGGGTCCTCCCCCAGCCCCAGGGCTCCCCCTGACCCCCGCGCCAGTTGGTGCTCGGTCAGTCTGTATGTACGGCAGTAGGCTGTTTTGGTGGACCTAAAGTAGGTCATTTAATGTAGGAATGGGCTGGGATGATCCCCAGTATCAGGTTATACTAATCCATTAAAGCATTTGTATTGTTGTCCTTTATGATCCACCATTAAATATGTCTTGAGGGGAAATAGATTTTCCATATTCAACTTTGTGGACTCCATTGTTCCGAAGTGGCTCATTTTATACGATTAAATAAAATAGATTGACAGATTCATCTTCGCGAGTATAGTAATGTAACTGTAGTGAGATCATGGATGTA
The DNA here is from genome assembly GCA_900291075.1 of Melanogrammus aeglefinus. NCBI lineage: Eukaryota > Metazoa > Chordata > Actinopteri > Gadiformes > Gadidae > Melanogrammus > Melanogrammus aeglefinus. Next base: position 27,537 of record OLKM01002040.1, on the reverse strand, counting down.
ACACATGGAGCTCTCCTCTCTGCCTGTCCCAGGTCTGGCGGAGGTGATGGCTGGCCTGGGAGTGGAGAAGCTGGACAAGCTGATGCCCGACGTGGTGCACACGGCCAGCAAGGTGGACATCGCCTCCCACGTGAGGGACGGCTACATCATGATGTTCATCTACCTGCCCCTGACCTTTGGGGACAGGTTCACCCCCTACGTGGGCCCCATCATCCCCTGCATCCTGAAGGTACTGTCCTACGGCTTTTATTCATGTAGGCTTTTATTCATGCATTTGATACTTCTGTAACAGTTTTCCAAATGGTTCCATTTTGACAATCGACTTATTCTTGTGCTAAATTAGCAGGGCTCAACTGTTTTTTGTTTGCATGCTCTTATCGTGGAGAGCACTAGTGCTGCGGTGCAACTCTCACTGAAGCTATGGATAGTGTGCAAACTACCTTTTTTTTAAGATGTGTGTCATAAGGGGGACTCGGGTGCACTCAAGACACTCTCAACCCTTAATTCCACTACTGCTGTAAACCTTCATTGCCACACATCAAAATAAACAAAGAACAAGACCTTAAATCAAATCTTCTGACGTGTGTAGTCTTTCTATTACGCATGAGCCCTGCTAAATCAGAGGTAAACACTAGTTAAGTTTAAAAACAACAATGGTTCCCCGCTCACCCAAAACCTGAAACTGCAGAGAAACAAAGCTCTGTAGTGGTTTGAACCAGGCATGTGCGTCTCTGTGCGATCCAGGCTCTGGCGGATGAGAACGAGTACGTGAGGGACACCGCTCTGCGGGCCGGCCAGCGGATCATCAGCATGTACGCCGAGACCGCCATCGCCCTGCTGCTCCCCGAGCTGGAGCAGGGCCTGTTCGATGACCTGTGGAGGATCAGGTCAGCACCCAGACTTTAGAGGCACCTTAAACGCCCTCCTACGTGATGTGCAGTGAATTCAGTTTGTTTGGGGTGAGGGGGGGCTTCTTGCTCCAAGTTGACTGCAGGTAGACTCAGGACATTGGGAATCAAACACACCTTTCCTTCTTTGAGTGCAACTTCCAGATGAATTAATTAAGAAACACACATTCAATTGTAAATGTTTTTTGTTATTGACCATCTTATTGAGTAAGGAACTAGTGGCCGGAGGCAGCACGGGAAATGATGGAGGTGTCTTTTATCCTGAGATGTTTCATTAAGCTATAAAGAACTATAGAAGGATGGTTAGCTTGCGATCGTAGCGAAGCATATAATTTAAAAAGAGTGGGTCCTTGAGCAGTAGCTTTAGGGTATTAACTGGGTCGAGATCCTATACACATTTTGTGTAGCGTTGAGATCCAGAGTGTATAATCAGGGGAGAGAAAGAAGTGTGCGGTCACACATGTTGACCAGCTTTTCTGTGTCGCGCTACAGGTTCAGCTCCGTGCAGTTGCTTGGAGATCTGTTGTTCCACATCTCTGGAGTGACGGGAAAGATGACCACGGAGACAGCCTCAGAGGACGACAACTTCGGCACAGCGGCTTCCAACAAAGTACGCTTGGACAATATGAGGGATCTGATAAAACATATACCATGTCCGGGATGAAGAGCCAATTTAACCTTGAAATCTTTCTTTGCAAAACTAAATATCCATTTCCGAGTTACACAATACTTTAAGACATTACACAGTTAGCCATTGCCTTGTGTTTGTTTGGGACATTACTGTGATAAATGTTGCTAAACTCTCCCTCCCTCCCCCACCAGGCAATCATCGGGGCCCTGGGAGACATTCGGCGTAACCGCGTGCTCTCCGGCCTCTACATGGGCCGCTCGGACACCCAGCTGGTGGTCCGCCAGGCCTCGCTCCACGTCTGGAAGATCGTGGTGTCCAACACGCCGCGCACCCTCCGCGAGATCCTGCCCACCCTCTTCAAACTGCTGCTAGGCTTTCTGGCGTCCACATGCCCCGACAAGAGAACGGTACGGAGTCGCGTCTGCATCAGTCGAAGCGCTCCTCTTCGTCAGTCTTTGTGATATCCAAAACTCACCCCGTCACACTCATTGCTGAAGTTTCTCCTTTGTTTTCATTCAGCGTTCTTAGTTATCATCGTGTTCCTTTTAGTGATATAATGATGATGATTATAATACAACAAATATTATATTCCGCCTAATTCGTTCTATCCTTTTTTGCCCAATAATCTCCCTCAATTCAAAACCGACTCAAGCATCGGCATGAATTTACCGATCAGTCGAATGAAGCAGAAGGTCTTCTCTTCATGTGTTGATGCATCTAAACAGCTTCCCCGCTGATAACATGTGCAGACGATTAATGTTGACTTTGTGTGTGTGTGTGTGTCCTCAGATCGCAGCGCGTACGCTGGGCGACCTGGTGAGGAAGCTCGGAGAGAAGATCCTTCCGGAGATCATCCCCATCCTGGAGGCCGGCCTGCGTTCGGACAAGAGCGACGAGAGACAAGGCGTCTGCATCGGCCTCAGCGAGATCATGAAGTCCACCAGCAGGGACGCGGTACGCTCTACTTTGATTTGTTTTACTGTATGCAAATAGTTGATGCGAAAAAGGAAAACTTTATTGATTAAACAAATTTTCATATCCAAGACATGTCTATGTTATAGTGTTTTGGACAAGAATAGGCAAGAGAATCCCTGCCACTTAGGATAGATGCACGCCTGAACCATCATCCTCGCTGGGAACCCCCTTTAACCGTTATTAACCGTTGCCGTGGCTGCAGGTGTTGGTGTTCTCTGAGTCCCTGGTCCCCACGGTGCGGAAGGCCCTGTGCGACCCCCTGGAGGAGGTGCGCGAGGCCGCCGCCAAGACCTTCGAGCAGCTCCACTCCACCATTGGCCACCAGGCGCTGGACGACATCCTGCCCGCCCTGCTCAAACAGCTGGTGAGAGGGGACCCCGCTCGGCACCAGAGAGAGTGTTTGGCTCAATGTGGACAGATGTATACTCATACATGTGCATCTCTGTTGCCAGGATGATGAAGCCACAGCAGGGTTCGCCCTGGACGGTCTGAAACAGGTCATGGCCGTGAAGAGCCGCTCCGTGCTGCCTTACCTGGTGCCAAAGGTAAGGGCTGCCCTCCTAAGGAGTCGACTTTACTACGGTTGTAAAGAGCTGAAGGGATCACAATGCCGACAGATTTTAGATGGATAGATATCTTTAACTTCCTGATAAAAATAACTATGGATCAAATATCTGATCAACCATGTATCCCTCACAATAGAATAATATACCAGAATATCTTATGTAGACGAAGTGACTCCAGTGAGGATGTCGGGTGCTCGCACTAACCCATAACCTCCCTGCCCCCAGCTGACCTCCCCTCCCGTCAACACGCGGGTGCTGGCCTTCCTGTCCGTGGTGGCCGGCGACGCCCTCACCCGCCACCTGGGGGTCATCCTGCCGGCCCTGCTGTCCTCCCTGAAGAGCAAGTTGGACACGGAGGACGGAGAGCAGGTGAGACCACCTGTTGAGTCTCAACAAGGATCAAATAGAACGCCAAATAATCACGTTCGATAAAGATGACGATTTTAGGATCTGTTCAATATTTGACCAAAGGTAAAATGCACAGTTATTCAGTCAGAAGCGGTTGAAGTCAAACCATCAGTGGCCAGTGTGCTGTTGTATAATTTTATGTTTAAAAGTAGAATATTAAATCAATCCAAGAATGACATTACAAGCAGTAGATTTTAAATTATGAACAGACTTGAGATGAAAACTTGTAGGAGATAGCGGTCCAAGTCAATAGTAAAATGTCAAAGATAGCTGACAGCCAGCCTCTATTATTATAATGATAATGGGTAAGAATTGCGATACTCCTGTGAGCTATGTTGGTAAGTCAAAGTTAGCATTTGCTGACATGTCCCGGCTGTTGGCATTTAAAAAATGTATCCCAAACATTTGAAGCATGTAGGAGACTGACCTGCTCACATTAAGCTTGTACTTGGAATACAAATTTCATAACTTCCACCTTAACATGCTCAGCCATACTATATATATTTATTATGGAATTTTATGGCCTCTTTTGGTCAATACATTTTTTGCGTGATTAGAATTGTCACAACATAATGGGGTGGCCGTCAGCGAAAAAACCCCTGCTTTCACTCATCCATGTGTGTTTGTGTTTCCTCCTGCCACCTCAGGAGCTGCAAAGCTGCCAGACGGTGATCCTCTCTGTGGAGGACGAGGTGGGCCAGCGCGTCATCATAGACGACCTGCTGGAGGCCACGCGGGGCGCCGACCCCGGCCTCAGGCAGGCCGCCATCACCATCCTCAACGGCTACTTCGCCCGCACCCGCCTGGACTACAGCGCCCACACGCGCAACCTGCTCTCGGGCCTCATCCGCCTGCTCAACGACTCCAACCCCGAGGTCCTGCTGCAGAGCTGGGACACCCTCAACTCCATCACCAAGGTGGGTTGGTTCAGCTTGGCACAGAGCATAGGGATGCGGCGAATACATGTTCAAAGCGGGCTTCTGGGCGCCACCGATCAGGCAGCACCAAAAAATGAAGGGCCTTGGAGAATGGGATGCTGGAAAGTGGTCGCAGAAAGGGTGGGAGAGGCTCAGACAGTGACAAATGGTGCAATGATGAGCCTGGTCTCAGATCAGATTGACAACGTGCTTCACTTTCTGATAGTGTGCATACAATCGTCTTAATAGAATGTTCTGGTGACTGTCAGAGAAAGGTCATACGCTGTACTGAGCCTGGATTTGTCCCTGTGTTACAGAAGCTGGACGCCAGCAGCCAGTTGGCTCTGATAGACGACCTGCACAGGGACCTGAGGTCCGTCAGTGCAGACGTGAAGGGGCAGCATCTCCCCGGCTTCTGCCTACCCAAGAAGGTAAGGTTGGGATTCCCAGAACCCCCAGGCGGATGTATTGTGTCAGCCGCTGTGTGACCCGAGTTGGGACCATGGCCTTGCGATTAAAATGTCCCGTCTCTATTCCATGTCTTGGAGCAGTGCTCTGAACCCTCTCCTGTACTCAAACCCTCTGGGCTTTCCTTTTGTGTTCCCGCCCAGGGTGTGACCTGCATCCTGCCCGTGCTCCGAGAGGGCGTCCTCACCGGCAGCCCGGAGCAGAAGGAGGAGGCCGCCAAGGCCCTGGGGGCCGTCATCAAGCTCACCTCCGCCGAGGCCCTGCGGCCCTCCGTGGTCAACATCACAGGGCCCCTCATTCGTATCCTAGGAGACCGCTTTGCCTGGACGGTGAAGACCGCCCTGCTAGAAACCCTCACCCTGCTGCTGGCTAAGGTGTGTGCCTCCGTCTCTGCGCCGGACACTGACTTTAACCACTCTCTTTTTATGTGTTCCTCAAGCCTCATCTCTGCTGCCACGGCCACCTGTTAATAGGAGGCACCCTTCTGCAGGACATGCATTTGGACTACATGATTGCCGCATAGCAATACAGAAATATGGTATTCTTAGTAACCATTCATAACAGAAGGGTAGGGAATCATTGGAATATCTTGTAATCTCCCAACCAGTTCGATGTCTTCCATCAAACTACTACTTGGTTGTTTTGGGCTAAGAGGGCCAGTCAAACCGGGGTTGGTCTTGATAGGCGTCCAGGGGCAGATGTCCATCCACCTTCCACAGTAACCCTCCCCTCCCCTGGCAGGTGGGCATCGCTCTGAAGCCCTTCCTGCCCCAGCTGCAGACCACCTTCCTGAAGGCACTGCAGGACGTGAGCCGCGGCGTGCGGCTGAAGGCGGCCGAGGCCCTGGGCCAGCTGGTGGCCATCCACACCAAGGTGGACCCGCTGTTCACCGAGCAGCTGGCCGCCATCCGCAACGCAGAGGACGCCGGAGTCAGGTGGGCGGGGCTAGTTGCTCTAACGCTTTTGTTTTTACTGATGGTTAACTACCAGCGAGACATACTGAGGGAGGTGGATGGTTAATTTGGAACAAACCCCTAAGAAAATCAGAGGATCTCTAAGAATGGGTAGATGAGCCAGGCGTTGCTGTCTACAGCTGATTTCATTTTAAAACGTAATATTTGTAACGCCTCATATAGATAGATAGATAGATGGATAAAAATGAAGTGCCAATGCATTTGTGTGGTTATCCTTGGCGATCAATGTATTCTCTGTGCAGTCTCCCTTTATAATGTTTATTGCCCTCCACCTCCCAACAGGGAGACAATGCTCCAGGCCTTGCGCTTCGTCATCCAGGGCGCTGGGTCAAAGGTTGATCCAGCCATCCGCAAGAACATCACCACCACACTGCTGGGCATGCTGGGACACGACGAGGTATGAGGGGGCTGACGG
>OLKM01002040.1:0-16352 GCA_900291075.1 Melanogrammus aeglefinus | reverse complement strand
CCCAACTTGACGTCCCCTCCGTCAGCAGCGGGTGCTGGCCTTCATGTCGTGGCAGGCGACGCCCTCCCGCCCCTGGGGTCTCTGACCCCACTAGCGGTCCAACCTGAAGCGCACGTTGGCCACGGCGGACGGCGAGCAGGTGAGACCCTGTTGAGTCACAACGGACTCAATAAGCGCGCCATAAATTAACGTTCGTCTAACGGATGCGGCATTTTCGGCACTTCTGTTATATTTGCTGGTTAATGCAACGTTTTCAGTAGAAGCGGTTGAAAAGTCAATCAGTGGCAAGTTGTGTGTTGTACATAATTATTTAATGTTTAAGAGTAGAATATTAAATCACCCAAAAGAATGGAACAATAAAGCAGAGATTTTAAATTATGAACAGACTTGAGATGAAAACTTGTAGGAGATGCGGTCCAAGTAACAGTAATGTCAAAGATAGCTGACAGCCAGCCTCTATTATATTAATGATAATGGGTAAGATGGCGATATACTCCTGTGAGCTAGGTTGGTAAGTCAAAGTTAGCATTTGGCTGACATGTCCCGGCTGTTGGCATTTAAAAAATGTATCCCAAACATTTGAAGCATGTAGGAGAGACTGACCTGCTCACATTAAGCTTGTACTTGGAATACAAATTTCATAACTGTCACCTTTAACATGCTCAGCCATACTATATATAATTTATTATGGAATTTTATGGCCTCTTTTGGTCAATACATTTTTTGCGTGATTAGAATTGTCACAACATAATGGGGTGGCGTCAGCGAAAAACCCCTGCTTTACTCTCCATGTGTGTTTGTGTTTCCTCCTGCCACCTCAGGAGCTGCAAAGCTGCAGACGGTTGATCCCTCCTCTGTGGAGGACGAGGGTGGGCCAGCGCGTCATCACATAGACGACCTGCTGGAGGCCACCGGGGCGCCGACCCCGGCCTCAGGCAGGCCGCCATCACCATCCTCACGGCTACTTCGCCCGCACCCGCCTGGACTACAGCGCCCACACGCGCAACCTGCTCCTCGGGCCTCATCCGCCTGCTCAACGACTCCAACCCCGAGGTCCTGCTGCAGAGCTGGGACACCCTCAACTCCATCACCAAGGTGGGTTGGTTCAGCTTGGCACAGAGCGTAGGGATGCGGCGAATACATGTTCAAAGCGGGCTTCTGGACGCCACCGATCAGGCAGCACCACAAAATGAAGGGCCTTGGAGAATGGGATGCTGGAAAGTGGTCCCAGAAAGGGTGGGAGAGGCTCAGACGGTGACAAATGGTGCAATGATGAGCCTGGTCTCAGATCAGATTGACAACGTGCTTCACTTTCTGATAGTGTGCATACAATCGTCTTAATAGAATGTTCTGGTGACTGTCAGAGAAAGGTCATACGCGCTGTACTGAGCCTGGATTTGTCCCTGTGTTTACAGAAGCTGGACGCGCCAGCAGCCAGTTGGCTCTGATAGACGACCTGCACAGGGACCTGAGGTCCGTTCAGTGCAGACGTGAAGGGGCAGCATCTCCCCGGCTTCTGCCTACCCAAGAAGGTAAGGTTGGGATTCCCAGAACCCCCAGGCGGATGTATTGTGTCAGCCGCTGGTGTGACCCGAGTTGGGACCATGGCCTTGCGATTAAAATGTCCCGTCTCTATTCCATGTCTTGGAGCAGTGCTCTGAACCCTCTCCTGTACTCAAACCCTCTGGGCTTTCCTTTGTGTTCCCGCCCAGGGTGTTGACCTGCATCCTGCCCGTGCTCCGAGAGGGCGGTCCTCACCGGCAGCCCGGAGCAGAAGGAGGAGGCCGCCAAGGGCCCTGGGGGCCGTCATCAAGCTCACCTCCGCCGAGGCCCTGCGGCCCTCCGTGGTCAACATCACAGGGCCCCTCATTCGTATCCTAGGAGACACCGCTTGCCTGGACGGTGAAGACCGCCCTGCTAGAAACCCTCACCCTGCTGCTGGCTAAGGGTGTGTGCCTCCGTCTCTGCGCCGGACACTGACTTTAACCACTCTCTTTTTATGTGTTCCTCAAGCCTCATCCCTGCTGCCACGGCCACCTGTTAATAGGAGGCACCCTTCTGCAGGACATGCATTTGGACTACATGATTGCCGCATAGCAATACAGAAATATGGTATTCTTAGTAACCATTCATAACAGAAGGGTAGGGAATCATTTGAATATCTTCTAAATCTCCCAACCAGTTCGATGTCTTCCATCAAACTACTACTTGGTTGTTTTGGGCTAAGAGGGCCAGTCAAACCGGGGTTGGTCTTGATAGGCGTCCAGGGGCAGATGTCCATCCACCTTCCACAGTAACCCTCCCCTCCCCTGGCAGGTGGGCATCGCTCTGAAGCCCTTCCTGCCCCAGCTGCAGACCAACCTTCCTGAAGGCACTGCAGGACGTGAGCCGCGGCGTGCGGCTGAAGGCGGCCGAGGCCCTGGGCCAGCTGGTGGCCATCCACACCAAGGTGGACCCGCTGTTCACCGAGCAGCTGGCCGCCATCCGCAACGCAGAGGACGCCGGAGTCAGGTGGGCGGGGCTAGTTGCTCTAACGCTAACATACTGAGGGAGGTGGATGGTTAATTTGGAACAAACCCCTAAGAAAATCAGAGGATCTCTAAGAATGGGTAGATGAGCCAGGCGTTGCTGTCTACAGCTGATTTCATTTTAAAACGTAATATTTGTAACGCCTCATATAGATAGATAGATAGATAGATAGATAGATAGATAGATAAAAATGAAGTGCCAATGCATTTGTGTGGTTATCCTTGGCGATCAATGTATTCTCTGTGCAGTCTCCCTTTATAATGTTTATTGCCCTCCACCTCCCAACAGGGAGACAATGCTCCAGGCCTTGCGCTTCGTCATCCAGGGCGCTGGGTCAAAGGTTGATCCAGCCATCCGCAAGAACATCACCACCACACTGCTGGGCATGCTGGGACACGACGAGGTATGAGGGGGCTGACGGTCACGCCCTGCGGCCCGCCGGGCTGCGCTGTGTTGAGACTATAGAGCTCTATATTGAGGAGGAGTACAGAGCTCTATATTGAGGAGGAGTACAGAGCTCTATATTGAGGAGGAGTACAGAGCTCTATATTGAGGAGGAGTACAGAGCTCTATATTGAGGAGGAGTACAGAGCTCTATATTGAGGAGTACAGAGCTCTATATTGAGGAGGAGTACAGAGCTCTAATATTGAGGAGAGGAGTACAGAGCTCTATATTGAGGAGTCAGGAGCTCTATATTGAGGAGGAGTACAGAGCTCTATATTGAGGAGGAGTACAGAGCTCTATATTGAGGAGGACTACAGAGCTCTATGTTGAGGAGTACAGAGCTCTATATTGAGGAGGAGCACAGAGCTCCATGTTGAGGAGGAGCACAGAGCTCCATGTTGAGGAGGAGCACAGAGCTCCATGTTGAGGAGGAGCACAGAGCTCCATGTTGAGGAGGAGCACAGAGCTCCATGTTGAGGAGGAGCACAGAGCTCCATGTTGAGGAGGAGCACAGAGCTCCATGTTGAGGAGGAGCACAGAGCTCCATGTTGAGGAGGAGCACAGAGCTCCATGTTTAGGAGGAGTACAGAGCTCTATGTTGTACTAAAGACCATTCATACAACATGGAGATCTTCACACTCAGAGTAACATGTCATTTATTCAACTCATTCGAAACCCTGTTCTCACAGGATGTGGTCTAGAATGACGCTGACTGTAGATGCCATGTGTTTGTGTAGGATGCGACGCGCATGTCGTCTGCAGGCTGTGTCGGTGAGCTGTGTGCGTTCTTGTCGGAGGAGGAACTGAGGAGCGTATTGCAGCAGCACATCCTGGGTAGGTCAATCTGCTGCCTCCAGCCACTGAGGGCCTTCGTCCAACACTGTGTGCTTTGGGACAGTGAAAACCTGCCTATGAGTATGAACCTCTAACGCTGTAGAGAATGGAGCTATGCTTAAGTCTTTATTTTATTTTTATTTTATTTAGTTTTATCGCCTATGAATATCTAGTCAATTAGCAAACGGTTTTATCCAAGGCGTCTCCCACTGTTATTTTTTGATCCATGTCATTACTTATTAGCCATCGGCCATCCTGGTCAAGTGACCTCCCGTTCTGTTCCACTCCATGGTTCGGTCTGGACTCTAGCCTCACATCGATCTCCTAAGATTAAGACTTAATTAAGACGGAGGAGTTTGTCTGTCAAGGCCAGCACGTGGGCAGCTAGAAGACAAGACTCCTTGTAGTCAACAATCCGACACATCAGGCGAATTACAAAGTAAACTAAAATGCTTGAATTGCATTAGATTGGGAACATTAAATTGTCCCCATAACACTTTGCATCGTGTTACTTGTATACCAATGATCTGCTGTGTCCCTGCAGCCGATATATCTGGTGTGGACTGGATGGTGCGTCACGGCCGCAGCCTGGCCCTGGCCAATGCAGTGAAGTCTGCCCCCGAGCAGTTGTATGCAGAGGAGTACCGGGACACCGTGGCCGAGACCATCCTCACAAACGCCACCGCCGACCGGGTGAGTACGGGGGACACTCCAAATAGTGGATCATTTATTTTAGGTGGCACGTTTTAAAATGGGTTTCGCTAGGGGCTTTGGGCTCTTAATTAACAAGGAGGAACTCTTAAAGGAACGCAGAGTGGATGAACGCTCCTTCCAGTTATGGTGACGAGTGCAATGAGTATAATGTTTGACAGGAGGCTTAGCTCAGGAGGTAGAGCAGTTATCTTGTAACCAAAAGGTTGCTAGTTCGCTAGTTCTGCCGTCGGTGTGTCAATGTGTGTATTAACCGATGTAAGTCGCTTTGGATAAAAGCCTCTGCCAAATGCCCTAATTGGTAATTGACATTCAGTGTTACAAGCAAACATTTTGAATCATTAGAAAAAATGTTTAGATTAAATTGTGATGGGGTTCAGGACAGTAAGCAAGCTTATAGCTGTCAAGGGTGTCCAGGTGGCGGTCACTGTCACTGCAACACACTCAAACGAGGCGGCATTATGATTTGATTGGGCAGGGCGGACAAAACATGAAGGCTACCTCTAATCTAGTGCCTGTCAGAAGCAGGTATATGCCAGTACCGGCCAACAGATCCAGGGCTCCAGACTAACTTTTTTCTCTGCTTCCATGATTACTGGTTGTTGACTGTTACACAGATAGGGATTAGATAACGATTGGTTTCCTTTTACACTTTTGGGATAAAAAGAAGGCTCCTGAAGACCGGAGGGGCAAGAAGGACGAAAGGGAATCATAAGATCTTTCTAGTAGGATGGTGCTAAACCGTGCAGGGTTTTATAGTTGAGAACTCCAACCACAACCTCAAAATCCAATCCAGCAGTTATTGGAAGCCAGTGGATTGGAGTCGGGTGGTACAATTTTCTGGTTCTAATATAAAAAGAAACATGTTGAATATAGATATCATTGACCTCATTGTGTGAAATATGGTATTCAATAGTCATTACACCAAGAACATCTGAACGAAATCTGTTTCTATTTCAGCGAGCTATTTGGTTTTGTAAGAACAGTCAAACTAACATCACTGCTGTGTACTTCTATTAAACCGTCATTGCCTTTTTTATTAGGATTTTATAGTTATAGGAACGAACAAATAATTTGGCCGGCCTCAAAAGGTCTATCCCGGGTACGGTACGGTACGGCACGGCGTGCCTAAACTGATAGTGGAAACGCCAATCAGCGTGATTCGTACGGCAAAAAGGACCAATAGAACAACGCAATAACTGTTGGTGTGTGTGTGTGTGGTGTCGCCCCTCTTCTCAGATCCCCATCGCCACCAGTGGAATTAGAGCCATGGGCTACCTGATGAGGCATCAGCTGCGAGCAGAGGGAGGCAGCGCAGTTCCCCAGCGCATCATCACACACTTTGTCAAGGTAAGGCTGGCTTCTTATCATGACATGCTTCTCTCAACTTCTCAGCCTGGCTTCAAGCCACCTGCAAGCTACGTGAACTGTGAATAACAAAACCGGGTCGCTTTGATCAGAGGAGTACCGAAAGTAAGCCAAACCCTCTGGTCGTGTTTGTATTGAACATCTTTTAGGTTTATTTTAACACCTTTTGGCTCTCCGCGCAGTGTCTGCAGAACCAGTCGAGCGACATCCGCCTGGCGTCGGAGCGCGTGCTGTGGTGGGTGTTCCGCGAGGCGGCCACGCCCCCGCTGGAGGCGGGCCACATCAAGCCTCTGCTGAAAACCCTGCTGGACAACACCAAGGACAAGAACACCAGCGTCCGGGCCCAGAGCGACCACACCATCATCAGCCTGCTGCGCCTGCGCCAGGGCGAGGAGACCATGCAGGTGAGCCCCGCTAGCGTGTGCCGCTAGCTCCTAACAACCTCCCCCCCCTTCCCCCCGTTTCTATCGCCATGGATCGTAGGACCTCGAGTTGGCAAAACTATTCCCTTCTGGTTGTCGCCAGGTGTGGTGCGCGCGGTATTGGGTTGATTTCTAACGGTGGTTAACATGGTTCTGTCGATGTCCACAGAGCGTCGCTGCCATCCTGGATGCGGCCAGTAACGACCTGCTGTCAGATTGCCACCGGCGGTCACTGAAGAAGATAGCCAGCCTCCCAGATTCTAACGAAGAGATCGATGATACCATCCTGACGTGATCGGGACCGATCGAATCAAGCATACTGAGAAAAGCCCTCTTGAGCAAGAGCAGCTTGATTTGAAGTGTCATATATACATAAATTAATGCAAATCCCAAGCACACACAACTTTTTTTTTTTGCCTTATCTGGAACTTGGACAGTGTCTACATTGGCTTTCCTTAATATTTCTTTACTTTTTTTCCCTCCTTTATTGTTTTAGAGTCCACTGTTTTCACATTTATAATTTTTATCCTACAAACAGCAGGTTTTTTTTAAATGTAACTCGATGTTGGAATGAGATGTTAAATCTTTTATCGACATGTTATTTCAGTGTGCCAGTTATTTTACAAAAATAATTTTGAGAACCAACAAAGAGACAGATAAATGATAATTAACCCAGTTTTATTTGGACCTTGTGTGATTGTGAGGGATCAACTTGATATAACAAGAAAAATGACATTCTGATCAGTGAAATGGTTGTAAAAAGCAATACAAATAAAAACATGATCTGATTAGTTTTTTTGTGGTTATTCTGAAAAAGATGTTTTTAATAGTGAAACTTAATGACGTTAATTACATGTGCAAACTTGTGAAATTTATTTCTGAAAAAAGTTAAATATAATGGACAGAAGCTGGCATCCTACTATTGCGCGTCGCGTCTGCGCACTGAGCCTCGGTCTGATAGCTGGGTGCAGTCACTGCCAGAGAAGGAAGCGGAGTTTCCGGCTATTTGCAACGGAGTGCGAGGACTGCTGACACCGCGAAACCCCGTGAAAAAAGCCGCCGGCTCGGGGGCTAGAAGTTTAGCATCGGTAGCGGTCGTTTTTTCCCCTCCATACCGGTTTGAGCTGTTCAATTACGGGCCACGGGTTCGAACAGCGAGCGGAGAGGAAGAGCGAGGACTAGGCATCAGGCGGGGGTGACCCACCGACTACCGGCATGGCCAGGGACTACGACTACCTCTTCAAGCTGCTCATCATCGGGGACAGTGGTAAGCCCACTCCGGGGATGCATTACGGGAAACGGGCCTTATCGTGTTTTTGTAAGGCAGGTAGAGACTCCGTGGGCCACCTGTTTGTGTGTTTACGACTCTTGTTTGTTCAATTGAGGTTTTGTATATTTAAACCAAGTATGCTTTAAAGCCATACTTGGTCAATTAAACGGTAATGTCAGGGCGGAGGTCTGTGTCAGGGGCGGTCGTTTCAACCGATCAGGCCGGATATCGACTGCAGATATGGGGACGTTTCGTTTCCATCAGGTTACGCCGTTGCTCACACACTCATCACAGATTAGAGGAACGGACGTAAGCAGGCTCCTGGATGATTTTATGTGTATCTGTATGCTTGGCTGGCTAGGTAGCTAGCTTAAAGTTATAATATTTGCCATTTTGCTATGTAGCTAGCACTAGCTAGCTTGTGGAACTGGCCTGTAACTTGTGGATTGTCTACATGCGGGTTAGAGTTTACTAAAACTGTATATTGTGTGTATAGATGTATGCATATCTATAACAGATACATAGATCGATATAATTACTTGATTTAACCCTGCAAGCAATTAAAAGACTGACGTGGTACCGATTGCACCACCTACTTAGTTTTGCAAAATGTAGGGTCCCACAGTGGCAATTTGCTCCGAGTGTGTCTTTGGTCACACCTCGACTGTAAATGTGGCCCTAAATGGGATTTATGACTATTCCTTAACGGGGTGTAATAAATGCCCGACAAGGTCTAGTGGAAATGCATTGATTTATTTATTTTTATCAGCCTCCTGCATTGTTTTTTATTTATTTTGGTCTTCAGGACAATATATAACTTCCTAACGGTTCTGACTTTCCAAGTCGTTCTCCACCCTCGACCCCATTGTAGGATAAGACTAATTCATTGACATGCATTCATTGACATTGCCCATCCTGGCACCACCCCATCAGCTGCAGCACAGGCAGCCTTTGCTGCTGTACACAGGGGCCTGTGTCCCTTCAGCTGCACAGGGCAAGCATCACTGTCTTGACCACTATCCTCCAATATCCATACACAAAGTTTGATGAGAATTACACAAAGTTTGATCAGAATCACACAACAGACCGTTTGGTATTTGTCTTATAATCAAGTGGAAAACCGGCTGGACACATTCATTCAACCTGTTAACATTCTAGCCTCCCTCCAATGAGGTTATGAAATATGTGTTAAAAACATTCACAATTTTCATGGTAGTATTGATACTGGGAAAGTTTTGTGTTACACTGTAAATGTTATATATACAAACGCTCATGCAAACCCAAGTGCTTCCTTTGTTGTTTTTTTTACCATTTTAAAGACGTTTTTATTCCTTGCTTTGCACATTCAAAGGCACTGCCGCCGCAAGGAGATGTCCTCTCTTCTGCATTGTAGCCTCAATACCATTGTCAGCTTAAACAAAACCTCTGCACTGGGCAGACCACGGAAATTTGAGAGCGGTTTAACTTTGGGACCAATCAAACACAAGAAACCAGGAAACACAACAGACAGGTTGGGAAGAGAAAAGGGGACCCTCCCAAATCCTGAGCCACACAGTAGTTCATAGAAACCTGAACAGCAGTGGCTTTTAAATGACAATTGTCATCTCTTGTTTCTCTGTACTACCTAGTAGGACCACATCTCTTTCTGCTGAAGTTTAAATAGAAAATTTGATGAACTCTGCAGTGTTTTTTTCCACGCTATTTTCTAACCACAAACGCCATCATACAAGCACAAACCCACAATAAGCACAAACCAACAGCCAGGAAAGCTAATTGTGCTAAGCCCAAAATATTATAGATACAAAAAGTATGCAGTATACAAAAGATAAACTGAACGGAGTCTGTCAAGTGTTGTATCTCATAGATGTGTAGGGGTATGTATGAACTGTATTATAAATAGATTTAACCATTATATTGCATCCATCTTTATATGTCCTACACTGCAGTGTTTTACTGTGATCATATTGACATGATGTGCTACTTAAAAACACACACACACACACACACACCCCTCATGTACAACTGGGCTCTAGTTTCAAGGGTACAGTGTGGCTGCACTTTATGGTAGGGCCCTTTTCAATGTTAAGTGATTACCTGATCTATATTAATAACAATTTGTACACAAGTTCAAATTTGATCCTCAACAAAAAACAATTAAATCTCTTGTTTGACAGACGTCCCTTATCGTATATGTAGCAGAGTTGCTTCTGATGGGCCTGGCAGTAGCTAGCTGTGCCTCACTTCAAGCCAGGGTGTTATTTCTGCGATAGGGTACCTAGAACCTGAGTGTCACTGTAGTTGTAGATGCAACAGACTCATGCCATATCCCCTCCTGATGTGCACAAATATAAAGGAAATACTTATATTTCTCCATCAACGACCCTGTTTCCTTGTTTTTTCTTTCCCCTTCAGGAGTGGGAAAGAGCAGTCTCCTCCTGCGATTTGCAGACACACACTTTTTCAGGCAAGTTCTGGCATCCCTTCACACCTCGTCCACAAGCCTCGTGGGTTGTTTATTGTTGTATAGCTATTTATATCCTCAATGTGTGTGTGTGTGTGTGTGTGTGTGTGTGTGGTCTGCAGGGAGCTACATCACCCACGATCGGCGTGGACTTCAAGATCCGGACGGTGGAGATCAATGGCGAGAAGGTGAAGCTACAGATCTGGGACACGGCCGCCGGGCAGGAGCGCTTCCGCACAATCACCTCCACGTAAGGGAAACTTACAACACACACACACACACACACACACACACACACACAACACACACACACCACACACACACACACACACACACACACACACACACACACACACACACACACACACACACACACACAACAGACACACACTCCGTTTTCTGATATGCAGAGAACAAACACCACAATAAGCATGAACTAAGAGCCAGGAATCACCACTGGAACGACTAGCAGATCCCGGCTCGTGGTCTGGTAGTACTGCATCCCCTCCTCTGGCGCCCCAGGTGAGGCAGCAGACACGGGGAAACTGATGGGCCTGTTAGAGCTTGAATCTGGTAACGAAGCTCTGGACCCTGTTTCAAAACTGCACCGCAATACTATAGCATAAATAAAGCAATTCTTTCCACACCAGACCTTTATGAATTAGCACGCCACGACATTTCAGAATGGCTATGGATGTACTGACATCGGTAGGATGCCTGACATCGCCTGACCAATTCATAAAAGCTTCTTAGTGTCAAACTTCTCAGTTCATTTTTGAGGCCGAGGAGCGTTCTCAACAAGATGCAGACCACAATGTCTCTAGACGCAATTAGATAGACTTACAACCAATCAAAGCAACGTAAGCGGCCGCCTTCTTGCTTGTTGTTTGGGTTTGTTTTATGAAAATGTGTAGAGGCGCTTTCACAGGGCAATCCTATATAATCCTATATAACAGTTGGGATTGGCCCAACTCTAGCCAATCACTGGTTAACCCATGTCTTTATTATTATTTAGTTGCGGTAGTATGCGTTATATGATCATCAACAATATCACTGTTACTGGAATAAGACATTTAAAGAAAACGGGAGTGAAATTCTATGTTTTTTCTGGTTACTCCGAAAAAACAGATCAAACGTTTGCTGCCACATTTCATATCGCTCATGTATGGGTTTCATAGCATTCGAAAGCTGCTATACTATTGTAGGTTTCATAGTATTCAAAAGCTGCTATGCTACTTATTGTATGATTTAATGTTTCCATGCGGGACATGAGGTTGATTGGTTTAAAATGTTATCCGGCAGAGATTTGCAGTCAATTTAGATCCTCAGGGTCCATTATCCTATGCGGGTACGGGTAACGCATTTCGTTCAAAGAATACCTACAGGCAGGCTGTGGACTTGGCGGATCAAACGCCTTTACCCCAGCCAATACAATCTGCCCCCATTGTTGTGGTGCAGTGTTCAGCAACACCCCCTCGCTCTGTTCCTTTGTATTTCTGTCCTCTTTTCACCAAAATGTAGATGTCTTGGTTTTGAGTGCGTCAGAAAGAGCCCCTAACTTTCTGAAGGGAAACGGCTTCCATTTGTCTCTGCCTTTGCAATTACCTCATCCTGGGGGCACGCTGTGTCCAAATACATGAATTAATACATAAATGTGTGCTTTCGTCTATCGTGATGAATGTCGCTCGTCGATTCCGGTCCTTTCTCTCAAGTGCACGCAGGATTCGGCGTCAAACATGGTCGACACAGGTCGGTCTAATTACCTTCTTAATGCAGCAGGAGACCTGCCACACTGCTGCGCTTGTGTGTCATAAAATGTGAGTTATTTCTTACTTGCTCACGAGTGGTTGCGAGGCGAATGTTGTCATGCAGGACCCAGCTAGGGAGACACATTGAGGCCAGGCGCGCTGGTTTCAATACCCCCATCCCAGACGAGTCCTGACTGCCTTTCGGCAAGCAAGTCTGGACGTCAATCGGATCGATACCTCTTTTGATTTCCTCCCTAGACGTGATGCTGAATAAACACATGTCCGTAGCCTTCAGAATTATCTTTAAACACCACAGAACAGTGGGACCTAGCATAGGTAGACCCTAGATTCGTAAAGTTCTGATGGAGGGATCTCCAGAACCCAACTGCCTGACACACGTGATTCTCAGATTGATATGAAACCTATATTCCGCCCGTCATCCGGGCAGGAATCCCTGGTTTTGTCGCGGGCTTTGTTTGTCGTGCAGGAGTAGAGCAGTGCGGTAGTTCATATAGGACGACCTGGATTGAATGTCACACAGAGGACAGGCTGTCACAAGGGACCTTGCGTCCTGGCTCTGTGGCCTGTCCATCGTCTCATCATATCGTGACATTACGATTGGTTTGCTGCCATTTTGACCTGAAATGGGAGTAGCAGGTATTTACTGCTACTCGTTGTTATAAGTTGGCAACTTTTTTTCTCGCTGAATCGATGGCGGAAGATTATGCGCTGTCTACAAGGTCACACCAACGTTTTTTGTGTCTGAGCCATATTTTCTGTTTATTATAATGATGCCATGTGATCCATTTTCTAAATGTTAAAAGGAGAGTGAGTCACTTTGATTGATAATATACTACTATACTGTTGTTAAAGATGGCTTTAATGGACGCTGTTATCAACATGAGGATGTGGACTTGTTGTTGCGGGTGTGGGTGTAGATGTAGTCTAGTGATTTCTACACAGATTCTGCCCACTCCGTCTCGCGCTCGAGAGGCGGAGCGCGAGAGACCGGGTGTGCACACACCTGTACCCGGTGGCCTGCTTCCTCCGGTCATATCCTCGGGGACACACAACAGTCCCGCTCGATGGACAACCAACTCTGACGTGGACAACGCCACACGTGCTAACACTCCCATAAAGGGCCTGACAAAGGCCTCTTTGTGGTGGTGTTTTGTGCAGTGTGGCCCTACTGGTCCCGCTGCCAGGCTCTCCAGCGGGCAGCTGGGTGGCCCTCATAGGTCCTCAGACGGCAGGACACCCGCAGCCAGCACAGGCTGGAACAGACCCTCACACTCTGTCTCCCCTGGGCACACGGTCTTGTAGTATGTGGTTTAGTATACCTTAACAGTCCTCGGAGGAGTTGAGTATACCATAACAGAGTCTTAGAATGGGTTGAGTATACCATAAAACTGAGTCTTAGTAGTGGTTAGTATACCCTAAACAGAGTCTTAGGAGTGGTTAGTATACCCTAAACAGAGTCTTAGAATGGGTTGAGTATACCATAAACTGAGTCTTAGTAGTGGTCTAGTATACCCTAAACATCCTAGGTAGTGGTTAGTATACCATAAACAGAGTCTTAGAATGGGTTGAGTATACCATAAACTGAGTCTTGGTAGTGGTTAGTATACCCTAAACAGTCCTAGGAGTGGTTAGTATACCATACAACAGAGTCTCAGAATAGGGATGCACCGATCCGCTTTTTTCACCTCCGATACCGATACCGATATCTGAGGTTAGTATCGGCCGATACCGATCCGATTACGATATAGAAATAAGAAAAAAACAGCGCGAAATTATGGCTACAAACTGGTAAGTTTCATTGAGGGGAAAAGATGGGATCATGAGACTTGACTTAAACATTCCTAATTAAAAAAAACTAACAACAGATGTAAAATTAACTGAATTCTTTTATTTATTAATAATTATGCACCAGTAAAACAATTGTAATCATAAATATATATTGTGACTGGTTTCAGTCAGTGCAAACGGATTCAAAATACATATGTTAAAACAAAACAAATATAATAATTAATTTATATAGATTTCAGTGCGCAATAAACAAAAGCATCTGAACAAAACAATAGTTTCTCTAGCTTGGTGAAACAAACAAATAGCTTCTCTCTAGCTTGCGTAAAAAAACAAAAAAAAAACAGAGTAGTATTGGTATACAAAACAATAGCTTTTCTAGCTTTGGTAAAAAAAACGAAATAGCTTATCTGTTATAACGTTAGTGCAAAAGCATCTGAACAAAACAATAGCCTTCCTCTAGCTTGTTAAAAAAAAATTGAGGTATCATTGTCAGTGACCTGCTCAAAGCAGATTTCTAAAGCTTCTCAAGCTCATGCTTAAGCATCCACTGGCAGGTTCTTGCTTCTAGGAAAAGCAAGCATTTCTGCTTCTCTCTGCTGTGAGTCTGTTTCGCTTCTCGTCCATGATGGTGGAGACTGTGCTGAAAAGCCTTTCAACTTGCAACGCTAGTGCAGGGTGCACTGAGGTATTTTAAGAGCAGCAGCAGCAAGGCCAGAAAGCGCTGGCGGTTACTGACTCCCAGTATTTGTATGGTCATCTGTGTGATAGGAATGGCTTCCTCTGTAAAATATCCATGCAATGTACAGCAGTACTAGAGGCTGCTTGCTGTCTACCACCAGGACCTTTTTCTCGCTCTCCCCGAATTTTGTCAAATTCTTTCATGAAGAAGCTGCTGCTGCTGCTTGCGAGTGCTGCTCCCGCTGTTCACTCTCGCGGGCCCTTCCGCTGGCATCCAAGCCGTTGATGCTCCATCAGCAGTGGGTTGGTCTCACATCTTCCTCCAGCTCCGTAGCCAGTGCATCTTTCCCCCGCTTGCAGTCTGCACTGGTGAAAAAATCTACTGTCTGGTATAATATTTAATAATTTATATGTTCTAGTAAAGTCAATATATCTTCTCACAGAGATGAAATAATATACAAAAGTTTACAGTCTTCCACCTGTCCTTGTTATTATCTTGGGTCAAGCAGTTTGGAAAGTACATACAGAGGTTCGTCTTCCAACACTGCTAAAGCGCGCTTGGTCAACAGCTTTCTAAGAGCGTCCTTTTCATGGGTTTAATCCAGAGTCAGCCTCGGTTTCATGGAGAGGACACGTTTCAAACGGTGACAACTTGGATAAACATCAGCAGTGGAGGATGTGGCTGAGCTACTTTTCCTTGTTTAACTCCTCAAACGGTTTTAGACAAGTTCATTGTTTTTCAAGCAAGGCCCACTGGTTTTGCCTGTGAGTGTTGAAGGCAGGTCATGGTCAGCAGTATAAGCAGACAGTGCCCTCGTTTCTGTATCCACCAGACTCGCGGTCATAAGTAGGGCTATTTCACCTGGTTGTGCTCCGTCCTGCCTGCAGACGCTTTTGCCTTGAAGATTCATCTCAAAGCTGGATATCTTGCAGCCGTGAATAAGCAAGCGGGGGAGATGTTTTAAAGTGCCAACAATCTGTCTCCCATTCAACGGCATCACTCACAGGCCGCCTGGTGATAGCAGTCCCTCGATGACAACGAGATGCAGTGTATGTGCAACGCAGCCCTAAACTACGCACCTATCATGTTGTCCATCGACACTTTCGCTATAGTTGCCGTTGCATTGTCCCTCAGAATGACATGGACTTTTATCGAAAGGAATTTAGCCCACTATGATCAAGTATTTGTACTTTTAGGGTGCTGACAATCCGCCGTCACTGTGTGGCCGAACCGCGAAAGTTTCTATAGCAATTTAGCATTGCACTGTGTGGCACGAAACTCTCATCCCGCCAGTGATGCAGTTAAACTCAAAAGTGACAGGCGGGGAAACGTCCGAGCTCCAGATATCTATCGTGAAACTCAGAGCTATTGACGTCTTTTACATCTCCAATATGTGTTTGCACACTTTACGCATGCCCGTTTCGGTAGAGCGTCATGTTTTAGGACAAATATTATTCGGCTATACCAATGGTTTATACCGGGTGGCTCGCAGGTGGCCCTAATTAGCCAGTCGCAAATCCTTGGTCTCCAACAACCCAGCGCGTTTGCCCATCCATAACAATGAAGTTTAAATGCCTTATCTGTGCATTCTGGATGCCTGCCACACTATTTCATGGGAAATTTGTCTCCTCTTTCCTTCATTTCCTTTAGAGGTTAGCTGCTTCACTGTCGCCTCCTTTTCGATATTCGTTCCTACGGAAACTCAGGATATGGCTCTTCTCACGGTGACAATAGTTTTGGCCAGGTTGCATTTTATAAGGTTTGCGTGCGGTATCATAAAGCCCTCATCGAAGCTATTTCATCGCTACACCCTTGGAGAACGGATGCTCAGTTATAGACGGACTCTGCCCATATGTTGGTGCCGCATCTTTTCAGCGGCCTCCTCGAGGCCAGTGTCTGCTGGCTTTATAGTCTCGCGCTTGATAAACGCTGACTCTGAATTAAGTCTCCATGAAGCCGATCCTTTTGCTCGCTCCATTTTGCAAGAGCATGTCAGGCTAGACCGCAACGCCTGAGGACGTGTTGCTATTTTCATGACGTCACGCACAAGCGACACTGCCATTAGAAATCTGAATA
>OLKM01002039.1:74438-88518 GCA_900291075.1 Melanogrammus aeglefinus | reverse complement strand
CTTATAGGTTTTTTTCATATCGGCGCAACTAAACAAAGGACAGTGTCTAACCCTTCATGTTTTTTTTGATATCGGCGCTAGTCAAAAAAAGGACCCAGCTGTTCCCCAAAAGCCCACCTTATGTTATCTTTTTGATATCTCCCGGGAGCCACTCAAAAAGCGACAGTGTTAGCCCCTTAATCGCTTTTTTTTGATATCGGGCGCAATCAAAAAACCGACAGTGTTACACCCCTCTCTATGTTTTTTTCTTCTTGACTATGCGGCAATAAAAAAACAACGGTGTAAGCCTTATGTTTTTTTTTGATTCAGGGCCCTCAGAAAACGCCAGTGTAACCCCTTACTGCTTTTATTTTTTCTTTTTTTTTTTTTTTTTATATCGGGCGATAAAAAAACCAACAGTGTTACTACCTTATGTTTTTTTTTGCGTCCGACTTATGCCGGGCCACTAAAACAGCGTAACTCCAGCGGTTGAACCCCCTTACTGCTTCTTTTTTCATATCCCGGCGCCACTAAAAAGGACAGTGTGTCCCCGCCTTATGATTTTTTTTGATACTCGGCGCAGTAACAACAAGACAGTGTTACCCTTATGCTTCTTTTTGATATCGGGACTCATAAAAAACGACAGTGTTACCCCTTATCAGCTATTTTCTTTCTGATATCGGGCCAATAACAAAACTGAACAGTCTCGATCTACCCCCCTTATCGCTTCTTTTTTTGATCATCGCCCCCGCAATAAAAAAGACGACCGGTGGCTAAACCCTTATGCTTCTTTTCTTGATATCCGCGGCCATAAAAATACAACAGCTGTATACCACCCGCCAACCTTATTGTTTTTTTTGAGTATCCGGGCCCAATAAAAACACTGACAGTGTTACCCCCCTTAATCGTTTTTCTCTTCCTATCGGGCAATACACACAAAGGACAGTGGCGTTACCCCTCATATGTTTTTTTTCATATTCGAGAGCAGTAAAAAAGGACAGTGTTACCCTTATGTTTTTTTGGATATCGGGCCATAAAAAAACAAGAAGTGTTCACCTCCTTATGTTTTTTTTTTATATCGGGCAATAAAAAAACGACACAGTGTTACCCCTAAATGTGTTTTTTTTGATATCGGGCCATATAAAAAAACGGGCAACAGAGGATTACCCCTTTATGTTTATTTTCATATCGGGCAATAAAAAAGAACCAGCTGTTACCCCTTAAATGCTGTTTTTTTTTTGATATCGGGCAGTAAAAAAAGGACAGTGTTAACCCCTTATGTTTTTTTTGTATCGGGGCATAAAAAAAAAAAAAGTGATTACCCCTTACTTATGTTTTTTTGATATCGGCCAATAATAAAAACGACATGAGTGTTACCCCTTAGTCTTTTTTTTGATATCGGGCAATTAAAAAAACGACGGCTGTACCCCTTATGTTTTTTTTTTGATATCGGGCCATAAAAAACGACACGAGTGTTAACCCTTATGTTGTTTTTTTTATATCGGGCAATAAAAAAACACGACAGTCGTTACCACCCCCTTATGTTTTTTTGTTGATTCGGCGCCATAAAAACGGACAGGGTTTACCTCCCCTTATGTTTTTTTTCATATCGGGCAACATAAAAAGGGACAGTGTTACCCCTTATGTTTTTTTTTATATCGAGGCAGTAAAAAAACGGACAGTGTTACCGCCCCTTATGTTCTTTTTTGATATCGGGCCATAAAAAACGACAGTGTTACCCCTTATGTTTTTTTGATATCGCCGGGCAATATAAAAGAACACAGTGTTACCCCTCTATGTTTTTTTTATGTCGGCGGAATAAAAAAAGAGCCAGATAAAAAGCGACAGTGTTACCCCTTACGTTTTATATTGATAAAAGACAAAACAGTTCGGTTTCAGGGTAGTTAGGGTTTAGGTGTCAATCATTCAGGGACACACAAAAAACTTTGGCTAGGAGGGACCTGGAGGACGAACTAGCACCTATTGGTTATAGTGACAACTGCTCTACCCCCTGAGCTAAAAATATTTGTTTATTTGATAAAAAATGACATTCTTACCCTATTACGTTTTATTTCACGAACAGCAATAAAAAAACGGACAGTGTTACCCTTATGATTTTTTTTGATGCACGGAGCACATAAAAAACGACAGTGTTACCCCTTTATGTTTTTTTTCTGATAATCGGGCAGGTAAAAAAAGGACATGTGTTACCCCTTATGTTTTTTTTTTATATCGGGCCATAAAAAACGAACAGTGTTACCCCTTATGTTTAATTTTGATATCCGGGCAATAAAAAAACGACAGTGTTACCCCTTACTGTTTTTTTTGAATATCGGGCAATTAAAAAAAACGACGGTTGTAAACCCCTTATGTTTTTTTTGATTATCCGGGCCATAAAAAACGACGACAGTGTAACCCCTTATGTTTTTTTTTATATCGGGCAATAAAAAAACGACAGTGTTAACCCCCTTATTGTTT
Organism: Melanogrammus aeglefinus; assembly: GCA_900291075.1. Lineage (NCBI taxonomy): Eukaryota > Metazoa > Chordata > Actinopteri > Gadiformes > Gadidae > Melanogrammus > Melanogrammus aeglefinus. The sequence continues at coordinate 86,061 of OLKM01002039.1, read as the reverse complement.
TTTTGTGATATCGGGCCATAAAAAACGGCAGGGTTACCCATTATGTTTTTTTTTCATCATCGGGCAATAAAAAAGGAACAGAGTGTTACCCCTTCATGTATTTTTTTTTGAATATCGGGCAGTAAAAAAAGGACAGTGTTACCCACTTATGTTTTTTTTGATATTGGGCCATAAAAAACGACAGTGTTTACCCCTTATGTTTTTTTGATATCGGGCAATAAAAAAACGACGGTGTAACCCCTTATGTTTTTTTTGATCGGGCCATAAAAAACGACAGTGTTACCCCTTATGTTTTTTTTGATATCGGGCAATAAAAAAACGACAGTGTTACCCCTTATGTTTTTTTTGATATCGGGCCATAAAAAACGACAGTGTTACCCCTTATGTTTTTTTTGATATCGGGCAATAAAAAAACGACAGTGTTACCCCTTATGTTTTTTTTGATATCGGGCCATAAAAAACGACAGTGTTACCCCTTATGTTTTTTTTTATATCGGGCAATAAAAAAACGACAGTGTTACCCCTTATGTTTTTTTTGATATCGGGCCATAAAAAACGGCAGGGTTACCCCTTATGTTTTTTTCATATCGGGCAATAAAAAAGGACAGTGTTACCCCTTATGTTTTTTTTGATATCGGGCAGTAAAAAAAGGACAGTGTTACCCCTTATGTTTTTTTTGATATCGGGCCATAAAAAAAAAAAGTGTTACCCCTTATGTTTTTTTTGATATCGGGCAATAAAAAACGACAGTGTTACCCCTTATGTTTTTTTTGATATCGGGCAATAAAAAAACGACGGTGTAACCCCTTATGTTTTTTTTGATATCGGGCCATAAAAAACGACAGTGTAACCCCTTATGTTTTTTTTTATATCGGGCAATAAAAAAACGACAGTGTTACCCCTTATGTTTTTTTTGATATCGGGCTATAAAAAAACGACAGTGCTACCCCTTATGTTTTTTTTGATATCGGGCCATAAAAAACGACAGTGTTACCCCTTACGTTTTATTTGATAGAAGACAACAGTTCGGTTCAGGGTAGTTAGGGTTAGGTGTCATACTCAGGGACACACAAGAACTATGGCTAGAGAGAGACCTGGGGATCCAAACTAGCAACCTATTGGTTAGGGTGACAAACTGCTTCTACCCCTGAAGCTAAAAAATATTTGTTTAATTTGATAAAAAAATGGACATTGTTACCCTTACGTTTTATTTGACGACAGACAGCAAATAAAAACGACGAGTGTTACCCCTTATGTTTTTTTTTTTGATGGACGGCCAATAAAAAACGACCAGTGTTACCCTCTTATGTTTTTTTTTGATGTCGGGCAATAAAAAAAAAGACAGATAAAAAAACGACAGTGTTACCCCTTATATGTTTTTTTTTTGATATCGGGCCATAAAAAACGGACCAGTGTTACCCCATATGTTTTTTTTAATATTGGGCAATAAAAAAAGACAGTGTTACCCCTTATGTTTTTTTTGATATCGGGCAATAAAAAAACGACAGTGTAACCCCTTATGTTTTTTTTGATATCGGGCCATAAAAAAACGACAGTGTTAACCCTTATGTTTTTTTTGATGTCGGGCAATAAAAAAAGACAGATAAAAAACGACAGTGTTACCCCTTATTTTTTTTTTGATGTCGGGCAATAAAGAAAGACGGAAAAAAAACGACAGTCTTACCCCTTACGTTTTATTTGATGACAGCAATAAAAAACGACAGTGTTACCCCTTATGTTTTTTTTGATGACGGGCAATAAAAAACGACAGTGTTACCCCTTATGTGTTTTTTGATATCGGGCAATAAAAAAACGACAGTGCTACCCCTTATGTTTTTTTTGATATCGGGCCATAAAAAACGACAGTGTTACCCCTTATGTTTTTTTTGATATCGGGCAATAAAAAAACGACAGTGTTACCCCTTATGTTTTCTTTGATGTCGGGCAATAAAAAAAGACAGATAAAAAATGACAGTGTTACCCCTTACGTTTTATTTGATAAAAGACAACAGTTCGGTTCAGGGTAGTTAGGGTTAGGTGTCATACTACTCTCAGGGACACACAAAAACTTGGCTAGGAGGACCTGGGGATCGAACTAGCAACCTATTGGTTAGGTGACAACTGCTCTACCCCCTGAGCTAAAAATATTTGTTTATTTGATAAAAAATGACATTCTTACCCCTTACGTTTTATTTCACGACAGCAATAAAAAACGACAGTGTTACCCCTTATGTTTTTTTTGATGACGGGCAATAAAAAACGACAGTGTTACCCCTTATGTTTTTTTTGATGTCGGGCAATAAAAAAAGACAGATAAAAAACGACAGTGTTACCCCTTATGTTTTTTTTGATGTCGGGCAATAAAGAAAGACGGAAAAAAACAACCACAGTCTTAACCCTTACGTTTTATTTGATGACAGCGAATAAAAAACGACAGTGTTACCCCTTATGTTTTTTTTGATGACCGGGCAATAAAAAACGACAGTGTTACCCTTATGTATTATTTTGATGACGGGCAATAAAAAACGACAGTGTTACCCCTTATATGTGTTTTTTGATATCGGGCAATAAAAAAACGACAGTGCTACCCCTTATGTTTTTTTTGATATCGGGCCATAAAAAACGACGGTGTAACCCCTTATGTTTTTTTGATATCGGGCCATAAAAAACGACAGTGTTACCCCTTATGTGTTTTCTGATATCGGGCAATAAAAAAACGACAGTGCTACCCTTTATGTTTTTTTTGATATCGAGCAATAAAAAAACGCGACGGTGTAACCCCTTTTGTTTTTTTGATATAGGGCCATAAAAAACGACAGTGTTACCCCTTATGTTTTTTTTAATATCGGGCCATAAAAAAACGACACTGTTACCCCTTATGTTTTTTTTGATATCGGAACATAAAAAACGGCAGTGTTACCCCTTATGTTTTTTTTCATATCCGGGCAATAAAAAAACGACAGTTGTTACCCTTATGTTTTTTTTTGATATCGGGCCATAAAAAACCGGCAGTGTTACCCCTTATGTTTTTTTTCATATCGGGCAATAAAAAACGACAGTGTTACCCCTTATGTTTTCTTTGATGTCGTGCAATAAAAAAAGACCGATAAAAAACGACAGTGTTACCCCTTATGTTTTTTTTGATATCGGGCAATAAAAAAATGACGGTGTAACCCCTTATGTTTTTTTTGATATTGGGCCATAAAAAATGACCGTGTTGCCCCTTATGTTTTTTTTTGATATCGGGCCATAAAAAACGACAGTGTTACCCTTTATGTTTTTTTGGTTTTCGGGCCATAAAAAACGACAGTGTTACCCCTTAATGTTTTATTTTGAGACGGCAATAAAAAAAACGACAGTGTTACCCTTATGTTTTATTTGATGACGGGCATATAAAAAACGACAGTGTTAACCCCTTATGTTTTTTTTTATGTCGGGCAATAAAAAAAGGCAGATAAAAAGCCGACAGTGTTACCCCTTACGTTTTAATTTGACGACAGCAATGAAAAACGACAGTGTTACCCTTATGTGTTTTTTTTGATGACGGGTAATAAAAAAACGACGTTGTTACCCTTGTGTTCTTTTTTTATGTCGGGCAATTAAAAAGAGCAGAATGAAAAACCGACAGTTAATGTTTCTTTTGATGTCGGGCAATAAAAAAAGACGGATTAAAAACGAGAGTGTTCCCCTTACGTTTTATTTGATACCGGGCTACAAAAAACAACAGTGTTACCCCTTATGTTTTATTTGATATCGGGCAATAAAAAAACGACAGTGTTACTTCTTATGTTTTTTTCGATATCGGGCCATAAAAATCGACAGTGTTACCCCATATGTTTTTTTTAATATTGGGCAATAAAAAAAGACAGTGTTACCCCTTATGTTTTTTTTTGATATCGGCAATAAAAAAACGACAGTGTGTTACCCCTTATATGTTTTTTTTTGTTACTCGGCCATAAAAAACGACAGTGTTACCCCTTATGTTTTTTTGGTTTTCCGGGCCATAAAAACGACAGTGTTACCCCCTTATGTTTATTTGATGACGGGCACATAAAAAAACGACAGTGTTACCCCTTATGTTTTATTTGATTGACGGGCAATAAAAAACGACAGTGTTACCCTTATGTTTTTTTTTATGGTCGGGCAAATAAAAAAAAGGCAGATAAAAAGCGACAGTGTTACCCCTTACGTTTTATTTGACGACAGCAATGAAAAACGACAGTGTTACCCCTTATGTTTTTTTGATGACGGGTAATAAAAAACGACGGTGTTACCCCTTGTGTTTTTTTTTATGTCGGGCAATAAAAAAAGACAGATGAAAAACGACAGTTATGTTTCTTTTGATGTCGGGCAATAAAAAAAGACGGATTAAAAACGAGAGTGTTCCCCCTTACGTTTTATTTGATACCGGGCTACAAAAAACAACAGTGTTACCCCTTATGTTTTATTTGATGACGGGCAATAAAAAACGACATTGATACCCCTTTACGTTTGTTTGATAAAAAACGGACAGTGTTACCCCTTATGTTTAATTTGATGACAAGGCAATATAAACGACAGTGTTACCCTTATGTTTTTTTTCTATATCGGGCAATAAAAATGACAGTGTTAACCCTCTTATGTTTTATTTGATGACGACGGCAATAAAAATCGACACAGTGTTACCCCACGTACTCCCTACGTTTGTTATATAAAAACGAACAGTGTCACCCCTTATGTTTGAATATGATAAATAAACGACAGTGTTACCCCTTACGTTTTATTTGATGACGGGCATTAAAAAAACGACAGGGTTTATCCCTTATAGTTTTTTTGGATGACGGCAAATAAAAAACGACAGTGTTACCCCTTATGTTTTTTTTGATATCCGGCACCATAAAAAACGACACAGTGTTACACCCCTTATGTTTTTTTGGTTTTCGGGCCATAAAAAACGACAGTGTTACCCCTTATGTTTTATTTGATGACGGGCAATAATAAAACGACAGTGTTTACCACCTTTATGTTTTATTTGATGACGGGCAATAAAAAACGACAGTGTTACCCCTTATGTTTTTTTTTATGTCGGGCAATAAAAAAAGGCAGATAAAAAGTGACACTGCTACCCCTTACGTTTTATTTGACGACAGCAATCATCAAATGTATTATTTGATGACGGGCAATAAAAAACGACAGTGTTACCCCTTATGTGTTTTTTGATGACGGGCAATAAAAAACGACATCGTTACCCCTTATGTTTTTTTTGATATCGGGCAATAAAAAACTACAGTGTTAACCCTTACATTTTATTTGATGACGGGCAATAAAAAACGACAGTGTTACCCCCTTATGTTTTATTTGATGACGGGCAAATAAAAAACAAACGACAGTAAACCCCTTATGTTTTTTTTTGATATCGGGCAATAAAAAAAATGACAGTGTTACCCCTCTTATGTTTTTTTTTGATATCGGGCAATAAAAAACTACTACAGCGTTACCCCTTATGTTTTTTTTAATATCGGGGCAATAAAAAAACGACAGTGTTACCCCTTATGTTTTTTTAGATATCGGGCAATAAAAAACTACAGTGTTACCCCTTACGTTTTATTTGATGACGGGCAATAAAAAACGACAGTGTTACCCCTTATGTTTTATTTGATGACGGGCAATAAAAAACGACAGTGTTACCCCTTATGTTTTTTTTGATGTCGGGCAATGAAAAACGACAGTGTTGCCCCTTATGTTTTTTTATATATCGGGCAATAAAAAACTACCGTGTTACCCCTTACGTTTTATTTGATGACGGGCAATAAAAAATGACAATGTTACCTCTTATGTTTTATTTGATAAAAAACAACAGTGTTACCCCTTATGTTTTATTTGATGACGGGCAATAAAAAACGACAGTGTTAACCCCCTATGTTTTATTTTTGATATCGGGCAATAAAAAACAACAGTGTTACCCCTTATGTTTTTTTTTTATATATCTGGCAATAAAAAACTACAAGTGTTACCATCTTACGTTTTATTTGATGATGGGGAATGAAAAACAACCAGTGTTACCCCTTAATGTTTTAATTGAATGATGGGCAATAAAAAACGACAGTGTTAACCCCTTATGTTTTATTTGATATCGGGCAATAAAAACGACAGTGTTACCCCCTTATGTTTTTTTTGATATCAGGCAATAAAAAACTACAGTGTTTACCCCTTACGACTTTTAATTTGATGACACGGCAATAAAAAACGACAGTGTTACCCCTTATGTTTTATTGATGACGGGCAATAAAAAACAGACAGTGTTACCCCTTATGTTTTTTTTTGATATCGGGACAATAAAAAACGACAGTGTTACCCTTATGTTTTTTTATATCGGGCAATAAAAAAACGACAGTGTTACCCCTCATGTTTTTTTGATATCGGGGCAAATAAAAAAAACTTACAGTGTTAACCCTTATATGTTTTTTTTGATATCGGGCAATAAAAAACAACAGTGTTAACCCCTTATGTTTTATTTGATAAAAAACAACAGTGTTACCCCTTTATGTTTTATTTGATGACGGGCAATAAAAAACGACAGTGTTAACCCCTTATGTTTTTGTTTGATATCCGGGCAATTAAAAACGACAGTTTTACCCCTAATGTTTTTTTTGATATCGGGCAATAAAAAACGACAGTGTTAACCCCTTATGTTTTTTTTTGGATATCGGGGCAATTAAAAAACTACCAGTGTTACCCCTTACGTTTTTATTTGATGACCGGGCAATAATAAATGACAGTGTTACCCCTTATGTTTTATTTGATGACGGGCAATAAAAAACGACAGTGTTACCCCTTATGTTTTTTTTGATTTCGCGGGCAATAAAAAACAACAGTGTTACCCCTTATGGTTTTATTTGATAATCGGGCAAATAAAAAACGACAGTTTTACACCCTTATGTTTTTTTTTGATATCGGCAATAAAAAACGACAGTGTTACCCCGTATGTTTTTTTTGATATCGGGCAATAAAAAACTACAGTGTTACCCCTTACATTTTATTTGATGACGGGCAATAAAAAACGACAGTGTTACCCCTTATGTTTTATTTGATGACGGTCAATAAAAAAAACGACAGTGTAACCCCTTATGTTTTTTTTGATATCGGGCAATAAAAAACTACAGTGTTACCCCTTATGTTTTTTTTGATATCGGGCAATAAAAAACTACAGCGTTACCCCTTATGTTTTTTTTTATATCGGGCAATAAAAAAACCGACAGTGTTACCCCTTATGTTTTTGATATCGGGGCAATAATAAAAACGTACAGGTCGTCTACCCCTTACCAGCGTTTTCATCAGATGAACGGCGACTGGAAACGACAGTTTTAGCTTATGTTATTTTAATGACGCGACCACATAAAAAAACCGACACTGGTACCACCCTTATAGATCATGTGTATTTTGATATCGGGCGAATAAAAACAACGAACAGTGTAACCCTTATGTTTTTTTAATTGATATGGTCGGCAATAAAAAAACTGAATCAGCGTTACCCTTATGTTTTTTTTTATATCGGGCAATAAAAATACAGCGTTACCCCTTATGTTTTTTTTTATATCGGGCCAATAAAAAAACAACAGTGTTAACCCCTTATGTTTTTTTTGATATCGGGCAATATAAAAAATGACAGTGTTACCCCTTACCTTCAGGCCATCCTTTCCTGTCATGTCTCTGCTGACGGAGCGGCTTGGTGGGCCACCACCTCGACCGACCGCAACCGCTAAGGTACCTACACACACAAACTGGTTACAAACGCACATGCACACAAGTGACACAAACACTGAACACACGCATAGCCTCTCCTAGCCACTCTGCTAGCCTCCCCTCTGCCACTCTGCTAGCCTGCCCCCTAGCCACTCTGTTAGCCTGCCCCTAGCCCTGTCTGCAGCCCTGCCCCTAGCCCTGTCTTTAGCCTGCCCCCTAGCAACTCTGCTAGCCTGCCCCCTGGCCACTCTGCTAGCACTGCCCCTAGCCTGTCTGTTAGCCTGCCCCCTAGCCTCTCTGCTAGCCTGCCATATAGCAGCTGTGTGTGGCCTGGCTGGCTGACACTCTCTCTAGCCAGCTTGGTAGCAGTATTAGCTCAGCAGGCTCAGGGAAACACTGCTGAGTTTGACTTTGCTCTTCTTGTCAATGACTCCGCAATGAAATAATTCATGAATTTCTCAGCATTTCCCTCTCACAGATCCACCTACAAATATTGATATTGAACCCTTCCCCTTCCAAGCTTGCTTTGAAATGTACATATTTCCCATTCAGAAACTATGAATATATTTTTCAAACCCCCCAACTCTCTCTCTCACTCCTGTCTCTCTGTCTCTCTGTCTCTCTGGCTTACTCTCTCTCTCTCTCTCTCCTCTCCTCTCTCTTCTCTCTCTCTCTCTCTCTCTACTCTCTCTCTTCTCTCTCTCTCACTCTCTTCTCTCTCTCTCTCTCTCTCTCTCTCTCTCTCTCTCTCTCTAGCTCTCTCCCATCTCCATCTCTCTTCCTCTCTCCTGCAGTCTCTCTCCGCATTGGATGAATGGTCTTCGTGTGTAACTTTCCAGAATTTGCTGGCCAGCAGAGGCTCTCATTATCAGCCCAGTTATTTCAATCAGCATTTGGAGAGAAAGGGATGAAAGAAGGGAATAAATAGAGAGGGATGGGGATGAGCAGGCGGACCACAAAGGGTGAATGAGGAAGAGGATAGAGAAACGGTGGGTAGAGAAGGGACGAGGCAGATGTGTAGGAAAGAGAGAGAGAGAGAGGACAAATCGTGTTGACAGTCATGTCATTTGAGTCAGCGCAGCCGTAAAACTCTGATGAGGTTATATCAGGTGATGTCCTCCCATAATGAACCTCTGAATAAGGTTATCAGGGCCAACGTCCTATAGACTCTGATAAGGTTTCAGGAGAAGGTCCTCATAAGACCTCTAATAAGGTTATCATCAGGTAATGTCTCCCATAAGACCTCTGATAAAGTTTATCATCAGGTAATGTTCAAACTTCTGATGAGGTTTATAATTTTTTAGTTTTAATCTTCAATTCAGCAATCACACTTCCTTGGTTTGCAGTACTGTGAGCACAGGCTGCAGTAATGGATCCTGTGTCTTTTCTATCCACTTCCTGCTTTGAGGGTTAAGGTCATTGGAGTTTATTCCTCTTTCCCCGTAGACATTTTTGTAGACAGCCTTTAATTTGCATATGCAAGGTCTGCATATGCAAATTGCTACTTTATCATACGCTACACTGTAGTGTACAATCACTTCTCTTCTCCGCACCCATTCTTCTGTCACTTCCTCAGACCTCTGTTCGACTGAGCGAGGATATTTTAAGTGATGATGTGTAGTTTGCTAGGGCTTGGATGTGCGATATTAATAATAACAAGCAAAATGTTCTCATTTTCCATAACTAATCTATAAGAGAAGTCTGTCTGATAATTTAAGTATTAAGAAAGACAGAACATCGCTAATCCGATGTTTTTCCAATATGGTGCCAGCTCTGATCTCTGGATCTTCTCTGCCGCCGGCGGAGTCCCCCGCGCACCTTAAGGTGCTCAGCGATCCAGCTCCTGTCCCCTGTACCGCTGAACCCTTCGTTTGTCTAAAGCCCCTCCGCTGTCCTCTGTCCACTGACCCTCTGTTCCCTCTGTCCCTCGACCATCTGTCCCTCTGTCCACTGACCCTCTGTCCACGGACCTATCTGTCCCGTCTGTCCTCGGTTCCTCGACGCATGCTGTCCTCTGTCCACTGACCCGTCTGTAGCCTGTGGAGCTGTGGAGAGCTGGCTCTGTGTCCGGCTGCTGCAAGGGACACAAGGACTGCGTCCGCTCCTGTCCGCTTCTTCTGGGACAGCCAAAGCGCCTTGCAACGGGGGACGCAGGGGAGATACGGTGAGTACAGGGGGAGGGGCGGAGGGGTTGGGTGACAGTAAGGGAGAGGGAGAGAGCAGGAAGCTTCAGTAACCCTACGTCTAGCCCCAGTCCCTTAACTGTTGCAGTGTGAAGATTTGGCTGACTGTCTAATTTAGTCTCCACATATTCATAGACAGGGGGCAGCATGTACCAGAGAGACGGGGGGGGGCTACTGTCAGAAACAAGGGAGGCAGAGCTTCGCCCCAAAAGGAACTTCTGCTCATCCTTCCCCTCCCACCATATAGGCTCATGGTTTATATCGTAGTGAATCGGGACGAATGCGTCCTCAGGTCATCTCCTCAGATTCCCAATCTCATCTTGCTTTTCATTGTTTCGCGCTCCTGTATCTACAACCTTTCTGGGGTGAGGGGGCGGGGGCTCAAACGCAGTGGATGGGCCTCTCAGCTGGGGGCGGGGTCCTCCATCATCTGGGGCAGGCAGAAATCCACTGCTCCGATGACAGCTCGACGCGCTCTGACAGCCGCTCTGTTTCCTTGGAGACCAGCGGTGAGTCAGTGCAGTGATGGCACGCCCGGGGTTTTAAATATAGCGCACGCGTGCGTTGGACCGGCGCCGGGCGTGTCAGCGATGGACGTGTGCAGGGTGGTCTGGTCCGTCTGTGGGGGGCGCTGGAGCGCTGGGGGGAGGGGAAGGGGGTCCTATTGGCCCCCCTAGGCCCTTAACTGTTAATTCTGATGACATCATGTCGTTAGCGGTGAGGCAAAGCTAAGTAACCACTGGACTGCACAATGTCCACACTGTCATCTGCTGTGGTTGTTGAAGGCCAGAAATAAAGTATTTGTCTGATGAAGGGCTGGAATATGAGACCACGGTTCAATGAACGGTGACCGGCTCTGTTGTTAAGGTGTGGAGTGTGGGATTGAACCCAGAAACCTTCTCTGTGTTACAGCCTGTGGAGTGTGGGGGATTGAACCGCAGAACTTCTCTGTGTTACAGCTGTGGATGTGGGGGATTGAACCCAGAACGCTTCTCTGTATTACAGCTGTGGAACGTGGCGGACGGCTCCCTGGCGAGGGTCTGCCCCCGGGAGGGTAGACTCCCATGGACTCCCTGCACGGCGGCTGGCCAGCGACCTCCACTTTCCCTCCGACAACACCCTGCCTGGTCTCGCGTGGGGGGTACATCAAGGTCAGACCAGGTGGGCGCACACACACATGGGATACCACACACCAACACGAGGATCTGTATGGGATTTTGTTCAGTGCTCTTTAGGAGGAGGGACGTCTCGCCCTCTGGTAGGGCCTGCCAGAGGAAGGGTAACAGTGGAGAGGTTGCTGGTGTAATCCTACTTGAAAGTGAATGTGATTAAAAGTAGCAAGCTATTGTTATGGGGAAATGAACGGTGTGTGTGTGTGTGTGTGTGTGTGGTGTGTGTGTGTGTGGTGTGTGTGTGGTGTGTGTGTGTGTTGTGTGTGTGTTGTGTGTGTGTGTGTGTGTGTGTGTGTGTGTGTGTGTTGTGGGTGTGTCCTCGTCTGACCGCAGTTAAGTCCTTTGGTCACACTGCATGTGTTATATTGTTCAGAGTCTCTCCACCAACTCCCCCAAGGTCTCTACCACACACAGCGTCTCATACACACACACAGACAGACAGACAGACAGACAGACAGACAGACAGACAGACAGACAGACAGAAGACAGACAGACAGACAGACAGACAGAGCAGACAGACAGACAGACAGACAGACAGACAGACAG
>OLKM01002039.1:50464-74413 GCA_900291075.1 Melanogrammus aeglefinus | reverse complement strand
ATGCACACAAAGTGACACAAACACTGAACACACGCAATAGCCTGCTCCCTAGCCACTCTGCTAGCCTGCCCTCTGGCCACTCTGCTAGCCTGCCCCCTAGCCACTCTGTTAGCCTGCCCCCTAGCCTGTCTGCCAGCCTGCCCCCTAGCCTGTCTGTTAGCCTGCCCCCTAGCAACTCTGCTAGCCTGCCCCCTGGCCACTCTGCTAGCCTGCCCCCTAGCCTGTCTGTTAGCCTGCCCCCTAGCCTCTCTGCTAGCCTGCCATATAGCAGCTGTGTGTGGGCCTGGCTGGCTGACACTCTCTCTAGCCAGCTTGGTACAGTATTAGCTCAGCAGGCTCAGGGAAACACTGCTGAGTTTGACTTTGCTCTTCTTGTCAATGACTCCGCAATGAATAATTCATGAATTTCTCACATTTCCTCTCACAGATCCACCTACAAATATTGATATTGACCTTCCCCTTCCAAGCTGCTTTGAAATGTACATATTTCCATTCAGAAACTATGAATATATTTTCAAACCCCCCAACTCTCTCTCTCACTCTGTCTCTCTGTCTCTCTGTCTCTCTGGCTCTCTCTCTCTCTCTCTCTCTCTCTCTCTCTCTCTCTCTCTCTCTCTCTCTCTCTCTCTCTCTCTCTCTCTCTCTCTCTCTCTCTCTCTCTCTCTCTCTCTCTCTCTCTCTCTCTCTCTCTCTCTCTCTCTCTCTCTCTCTCTCTCTCTCTCTCTCTAGCTCTCTCTCCATCTCCATCTCTCTTCCTCTCTCTGCAGTCTCTCTCCCATTGGATGAATGGGTCTTCGTGTGTACTTTCCCAGAATCTGCTGCCAGCAGAGGGCTCTCATTATCAGCCCAGTTATTTTCAATCAGCATTGGAGAGAAAGGGATGAAAGAAGGGAATAAATAGAGAGGGATGGGGGATGAGCAGGCGGACACAAAGGGTGAATGAGGAAGAGGATAGAGAAACGGTGGTAGAGAAGGGACCAGGCAGATTTTGTAGAAAGAGATAGACTGAGAGAGAGACAAATCGTGTTGACAGTCATGTCATTATGAGTCAGCCGCAGCCGTAAACTCTGATGAGGTTATCATCAGGTGATGTCCTCATAAGACCTCTGATAAGGTTATCAGGCAACGTCCCTATAAGACCTCTGATAAGGTTATCAGGAGAAGGTCCTCATAAGACCTCTAATAAGGTTATCATCAGGTAATGTCCCCATAAGACCTCTGATAAAGTTATCATCAGGTAATGTCCTCATAAAACTTCTGATGAGGTTATAATTTTTTTAATTTAATCTTCATTCAGCATCACACTCCTTGTTGGCAGTACTGTGAGCACAGGCTCAGTAATGGATCCTGTGTCTTTTCTAATCACTTCCTGCTTTGAGGGTTAAGGTCCATATGGAGTTTATTCCTCTTTCCCCGTAGACATTTTTGTAGCAACAGCCTTTAATTTGCATATGCAAGGTCTGCATATGCAAATTGCTACTCTATACATACGCTACACTGTAGTGTACATCACTTCTTCTTCTTCCGCACCCATCTTCTGTCACTTCCTCAGACCTCTGTCGACTGAGCGAGATATTTTAGTGATGATGTGTGTTTGCTAGGGCTGGATGTGCGATATTAAATAATAACAAGCAAAAAATGGTTCTCATTTTCCATAACTAATCTATAAGAGAAGTCTGTCTGATAATTTAGTATTACAGAAAGACAGAACATCGCTATCCGATGTTTTTCCAATATGGTGCAGCTCTGATCCCTCTGGATCTCTGCCGCCCGGCGGAGTCCCCGCGCACCTTAAGGTGCTCAGCGATCCAGCTCCTGTCCCCTGTACCGTCTGAACCCCTCGTTTGTCTAAAGCCCCCTCCCGCTGTCCCTCTGTCCACTGACCCTCTGTCCCTCTGTCCCTCCGACCATCTGTCCCTCTGTCCACTGACCCTCTGTCCACTGACCCTCTGTCCCTCTGTCCCTCTGTCCCTCCGACCATCTGTCCCTCTGTCCACTGACCCTCTGTAGCTGTGGAGCTGTGAGAGCTGGCTCTGTGTCCGGCTGCTGCAGGGACACAAGGACTGCGTCCGCTCCTGTCGCTTCTTCTGGGACAGCCAGCGCCTTGCAACGGGGGACGACAGCGGGGAGATACGGGTGAGTACAGGGGGAGGGGCGGAGGGGTTGGGTGAGTACAGGGAGAGGGAGAGAGGAAGGAAGCTTCAGTACACCTACGTCTAGCCCAGTCCCTTAACGTGTGCAGTGTGAGGATTTGGCTGACTGTCTAATTTAGTCATCCGCACATTTCATCAGACAGGGGGCAGCATGTTACCAGAGAGACGGGGGGGGGCTACTGTCAGAAACAAGGGAGGCAGAGCTCCCCCAAAAGGACTTCCTGCTCATCCTTCCCCTCCCCCCACTATAGCTCATGGTTTATATCGTAGTGAATCGGGACGATGGCGTCCTCAGGTCATCTCCTCAGATTCATCTCATCTTGCTTTTCATTGTTCCGCTCCTGTATCTACACCTTTCTGGGGTGAGGGGGGAGGGGCTCAAACCCAGTGGGATGGGCCTCTCAGCTGGGGGCGGGGTCTCCATCATCTGGGGCAGGCAGAAATCCACTGGCTCCGATGACAGCTCGACGGCTCTGACAGCCCGCCTCTGTTTCCTTGGAGACCAGCGTGAGTCAGTCAGTGATGGCACGCCCGGGGTTTTAAATATAGCGCACGCGTGCGTTGGACGGCGCCGGGCGTGTCAGCGATGACGTGTGCAGGGTGGTCTGGTCGCTCTGTGGGGGGGCCTGGAGCGCTGGGGGGGAGGGGAGGGGGCTCCTATTGGCCCCCCTATGGGCCCTTAACTGTTGACTTCATGATGACATCATAGTCGTAGCGTGAGGCAAAGCTAAGTAACCACTGGATGCACCAATGTCCACACTGTCATCTGCTGTGTTGTTGAGGGCCAGAAATAAAGTATTGTCTGATGAAGGGCTGGATATGAGACCACGGTTCAATGAACGGTGACCGGGCTCTGTTGTTACAGCTGTGGAGTGTGGGGGATTGAACCCAGAACCTTCTCTGTGTTACAGCTGTGGAGTGTGGGGGATTGAACCCAGAACCTTCTCTGTGTTACAGCTGTGGAGTGTGGGGGATTGAACCCAGAACCTTCTCTGTGTTACAGCTGTGGAGTGTGGGGGATTGAACCCAGAACCTTCTCTGTATTACAGCTGTGGAACGTGGCGGACGGCTCCCTGGCGAGGGTCTGCTCCCGGGAGGGTAAGGACCCCATGGACTCTCTGCACGGCGGCTGGGCCAGCGACCTCCACTTCTCCCCCGACAACACCCTGCTGGTCTCCGTGGGGGGCTACATCAAGGTCAGACCAGGGGGCGCACACACACATGGGATACACACACCAACACGTGGATCTGTATGGGATTGGTTCAGTGGCTCTTGAGGAGGAGGGACGTCTCGCCCTCTGGGGTAGGGCCTGCCAGAGGAAGGGTAACAGTGGAGAGGTTGCTGGGTGTAATCCTACTTGAATGGTGAATGTGATTAAAAGTAGCAAGCTATTGTATGGGGAAATGAACGTGTGTGTGTGTGTGTGTGTGTGTGTGTGTGTGTGTGTGTGTGTGTGTGTGTGTGTGTGTGTGTGTGTGTGTGTGTGTGTGTGTGTGTGTGTGTGTGTGTGTGTGTGTGTGTGTGAGTGTGTGTCATCGTCTGACCGCAGTTAGTCTTTGGTCACACTGCATGTGTTATATTGTTCAGAGTCTCTCCACAACTCCCCCAGGTCTCTACCACACACAGCGTCTCATACACACACACACACAGACAGACAGACACACACGACACACAGACAGACAAGACACAGACAGACAGACAGACAGACAGACAGACAGACAGACAGACAGACAGACAGACAGACAGACAGACAGACAGACAGACAGACAGACAGACAGACAGACAGACAGACAGACAGACAGACAGACAGACAGACAGACAGACAGACAGACAGACAGACAGACAGACAGACAGACAGACAGACAGACAGACAGACAGACAGACAGACATTCTGTCCTGGTGTTAGAATCCATGAGTAGGCAGCATGTGTGAAAAAGCTTGTCCCAAATTAGGATCACTCACACACACACACACACACACACACACACACACACACACACACACACACACACACACACACACACACACACACACACACACACACACACACACACACACACACACACACACACACACACACACACACACACACACACACACACACACACACACACTTCCCTCCCACAGTACCTCACACCTTGCAGTTTTGGTAAAGACAGAGAAACAAAGGAGGGACAGACTCATAATAGTCTGACTTCAGCCTCCTCTGCTAGAGCTGAACCTCCTCTTCCTCTGCTGTTGTTAGAGTTGAACCTCGTCTTCCTCTGATGTTGTTAGAGCTGAACCTCGTCTTCCTCTGCTGTTGTTAGAGTTGAACCTCGTCTTCCTCTGCTGTTGTTAGAGCTGAACCTCGTCTTCCTCTGATGTTGTTAGAGCTGAACCTCGTCTTCCTCTGCTGTTGTTAGAGCTGAACCTCGTCTTCCTCTGCTGTTGTTAGAGCTGAACCTCGTCTTCCTCTGATGTTGTTAGAGTTGAACCTCGTCTGCCTCTGTGCAGAGAGGAGGAGCTGAAGGCTGAAGGGCGAGGCGTCTATGAACACCTGGTTCATAGGTCAAGTCAATGTGTGGCCCCTCCCACCTGTGATGGCTCCGGAGGGTCGATCGCTTCCGGCGCGCTAGTAGTCTTGTCCTCGTCCCCCGCTTCTCCTCCTGTCAGTGCTGATAGAGTCAATCAAGTTTTGTGGTATAGTATCATAGGATTTTGGTATAGTATCATAGTTTTGTGGTATAGTATCATAGTATTTTGGTATAGTGTTATAGTATTGTGGTATAGTATTATAGTATTGTTTTGTATTTGGTATCTGATGTAGGGTCCCCCAGGGCCCGCTGTCCGGGGGCCCTGGTGAGAGGAATTCTAGGAAAGTGTTAAGATGGAAAGCTCTCCCCTGCGTACCCCACTGTCAGACATCACTTACACAACACGCACACACACTAACACAATCTTCCTTATCTCACCTTTTCAGACATCCCTACCTCCTCTGTCTCGCTGTCTCCTCTCTCTCTCTCTGTGTCTGTCTCTGTTGAGCTCTCTCTCTCAGTGGGCCTCCTCATTCCTCTTATGAATGTTATCTCTCTATTTTCACCCTCTGGTTCTTTATTTCCTGTTCCTGTTGTCTCTGACCTCCCTGCTCTGAACCTTCTCTCAACTCTCCAGAGGAGAGGGCAGCATCTAACACACACACACACACACACACACACACACACACACACACACACACACACACACACACACACACACACACACACACACACACACACACACACACACACACACCACACAACACACACACACATACACACACACACACACAACACACACACACATACACATACACATACACACACACACACTCTCTCTCTCTAATGCCGCGTTTCCACTGCAGGGTGCGGTACGGTTCGGTTCGCCTCAGTCCGGTAGGGAGGGGGCGGTATAGCCCAGCTCAGTTCCGAGGTCGCGTTTCCACCGCCGACAGTACCCTTTATGGTAGGCCGGATGTCGATCGCTGCGGAATCTACGTAAACATCGTGACATCATAGCAGCGCAGAGGAGAATGCAGAGGAACGTCTCCACCTCCTTGTTCGCCCAAGCAAGCGTTTTACCCGACATGTTCTCAGCGTTCAACCGTCAAATTCAGTGCAGTGCAGCATGGAGGAGAAAGTGATTGTTGCCGTTTGCGATTCCCGGAGCTCTATATATAATAGTATATAATATAATTGTATATATAATATCACGGCCAAAAGCTCTGTGCGCCTCCGGATGGCCGTAGCGTAGGGAGCTCTCATAGGGATTGGACTTTGCGGGGTTTGTTTACGGGCGTTGCTATGGTTTCCGGTCTTGTGTGTTCCAACGGTTTATTAGGTAGGCCCATAATAAATCTCTGTCTAATCAATACTTCATTCACTGCCTCTTTTGTGGTCATTACAATATTATGAATAGACTGCGTCGGGTCCTCCGACGTCTCTCCATCTTCCACAAAAGGGAAAGACATGCAATGGTGGTTATCGTGTTGTGGCGCGACAAATTCAACAACAATTGCACAGCGACAGATTATGATTTGTGGCACGACAAAACTTCGGCGACAACGCGAACGGGCAACAAATGTCGCGCGTTTGGTGTGAACGCAGGCTACTGTTTGTTTGTTTTATCCCCACGTCACCCGGAAGTGACGATTCTGTCGACCAATCAACGGAGGGGGTGTGTAGCTCGAATTTTCCGGCACCCTTTCAGGCGTCTCAGTACCCCAACGGAGGAGTACTGAAGACGAGGGCAAAACGAGTACGGCTCAGTCCGGGTCACGCCCACTTTTGGCGGTGGAAACGCAAGCCTTACCGCACTTTTGCGAACCGTACCGCACCCTGCAGCGGAAACGCGGCATAAGCCTTCTGTCTGCTGTCCTGCTGATCTCTGCCGTTTCCCCTCCTCTCTGCGTCCCGTCTGCCTGCTCCTGATCCCAGACCGGAGCCTCCGTCAGGCTGCAGAACAGGGGCGTCTCTCCGCCCAGGACAGCCTCTGTGTGTCACAGCTATTTATGTGTGAGGAAGATGAATCGGTTCTGCCCCGCCCGTCTAAACCCGTCCCCAGGGCCCCATGTGGGTCCCGCTGTGTCCCTCCATGCTGCTGAGTAAGAAGACAGGCCCCTGGTGGCCAGTCTTCCTCTGTTATCTACTCTCTTACGAACCAGTGGCAGACTGGTTCTCCTCACTCCAGTACCAACAGCATTTGCTTGTAGTTAAAGAAAATCCAGCAAGGGCAGAATCACAGCAACAACACATCCAGGTGAAAACACCTGGCTGCTGTTCTTAGTGTTGCCTCAGTCACCTTCAGCAGCTCTGTGAGCGTCAGACTCGACGTCCCCTGGAAGGTCAGAGGTCACCCGCCTGGGCTGCGGACCCCTGCTGAGGTCTGGGCAGCGTTAGAGTTTAAGAGGAAAGCACCTTGACTCACGCTATAACTTTTGTGTGTCTCTCTCTCTGTCCCCCTCTCCCCTGGACCAGTGGTGGGACGTGGGGCGGGGCGAGGCCCTTCAGACCTTCTACCCCCGCGGCGCCAACCTGAAGCGGATCCACGTGTCGCCCGACTTCTCCACCTTCGTCACCGTCGACAACATCGGGATACTCTACGTCCTTCAGCGGGTGGAGGGACCTCTCCCTGAACACCACCCTTGCACCTTACCTTACAATACTAGTACTTAAGGATCAGTGATGGGATCAAGTAAACTGTGAATAATGAATAAGTACAGTGCCGTACACAAAGTACTTGAGCAAAGTACTACCAGATTTTCCGTTATCCAAAGTGTGCTTTAAGTAGTTGAGTGCCCACCAGCAAACCCTCTATAATGAGGACTTTACCCCCGATGGTGGACTGGGGGGAGGAGCCTTTACACCCGATGGGGGAGGAGCCTCTCTGAGTGTATTATATTGATATTTTTTTAAGTTGCATGATTCTTTGTTTTTGTTATTCGAGCTACCAAAGGGTTGATCTGAATCTAAGAGCGATGGAATCGTTGGATGAATGTGATTCCTGCGGCCTTGTGATCCACGGCAGGGTTCTGGGAGGTAAAGTGGACTTTGAGATCCAAGCCCAGTGTTGTGAACACGCTGACGAGTGTCATGCTGTCGTATCCAATGGTCGTTCTGCTCTAGTCTGCTTGGATGTTTCTAGTTAACTTGTGAATTTTACTGTGACGTTGACCCCAAGGGTCTAACAGCTGGGGGTTTAGGTAAGGGTTAGGGTGGTGGTTTAGGTTTTCATGCAACAGCTCAGGTGAATCCTGTTTATGTGACTAATGCAGCGAAGCCTTAAGACGCAACACAATGGATGTGCTTTCTTTACCTTTAATAAAAGTATTATAATAGACAATCCTATTGCTACTTTGGGCAGCTTCTGGGAAAATTTCTCCTCCTTGCTTTTATATCCAACTTCCATTGATTTGAAATCTTTTATGAAAGGATTCGTTTTTTTAACTTTTGGACAGCATTTTGTGTATCAAGCTGCTTCTGCGAATGCAATTCTGATTCCTTTTTCTGTCTGAGCCAAGCGTATGATGGTGAGGGTTGGTCCCCACCCGCTCAGCTCGACCAACGTGTCTTACCGCTGAGCCAATCACAGCCTCTGAACTTTTGCGACTTTTTAGCTTAAATTCTTTGGTGGACGTGTTGAAGTCCTTCAGAGTAGAACACGCTCTCCAGTTGGTGGATCATTTATTCCTGAACTTGTGACACGTAAACAAAGACAATAAAAAAGATATTTGACTGAATATCGCTAATCAAATTGGTGCTTGTTGGTGGAAAACCAAACAGTCACAGGGATTAATAATGGTTAGTACTACTAACCAGAGGTGTCAAGTAACAAAGTACAAATACTTTGTTACCTTACTTAAGTAGAAATTTTGGGTATCTATACTTTACTAGAGTAAATATTTTTCAGCCTACTTTTTACTTCTACTCCTTACATTTTCACACACTTATCTGTACTTTCTACTCCTTACTATTTAAAAATGACCTTGTTACTCCTATTTCGGCTTGCGCCATTGGATAGAGTGAATTTGATTGTGGTTGGATGAGAAAAGAAACATATATACCATTCTGACACCCTATTGGTTTATAAGCGATCCATCGTACCTGCACATGACCAGGGCCAGTCTACATTTTCTAACATGACATAAATCGCGCCACATTCCAGCTAGGAAATAGCAGACTTATGTATGACTTTTTGCACCATTACAATACTTACAGGGAACTATTCATCATATCCAGCATTGTGTTTCATTCCACTCCATGAAACACAATGCTCCGTAGTACACATATATGGTTCTTTAATGTATTTGCATTGTACTAATATGCGTTCATTTTCAATGGGCATAAATGTGTCTGAAACAGGTGCATCCCAATTTTTTCTACATTAACATTATAGTCATTAAATGGCCTTTAGAAAAAAATAATGGGGGGAATTTGGGCAGTGCCATAGCAGTGTGTTGTGTGTGTCACAAATTCACGGATGGGATAAATGCAGAGACCGAATTCCTTGTATGTGTGCGCATACATGGCCAAAAAGCTGATTCTAATTCTAATTCTATAGGCCCCTGTGGCAGGGCCTAAGTTTTTGACCTTAATGGCATTTTTTTCCCCCTTACATTACTTTTACTTTAATACTTTAAGTAGTTTTGAAACCAGTACTTTTATACTTTTACTTAAGTAAAAAGCTTGAGTTGATACTTCAACTTCTACAGAAGTCTTTTTATACCCTAGTATCTATACTTCGACTTAAGTAAAGACTGTGAATACTTTTGACGCCTCTGCTACTAACCCTTACTCATCATGGGGTTAGATCCATCCAACTCATCGTAAGGGTTAGTACTACTTTAACTCATCAATGAGTGAATGCTAACATCTACTCAGGTTTAATCGGGCTGTTTCACTGTTGTTGTTTTTTGGGCGAGCGGTCATAATAAGCTATAAATGCAGTGCATGCCCAAGCCCTTCAATAAAAATAATTGAAAATATTAATCTGGCAGTGTGTTCAATTATACAATACCTTAGTTTTACTGTTTTGGTCTTAAATCCGTGCCTAATCTGTCCCGTTTCGCTTGCGAAAAGCTGGAAAGCTGACAGCTTGTTTCGCGCATGCGCACTGTGACACCGACTAGTACAGTTGCTAAAGGCCGTTGCCGTGTTCCAATACCCGTACTTCCATGAGTATACTTAAAGGAAGTACACTTTCTGCACTATCCGTACTCACTTGAGTACACTATTTTTTCAGATGTGAGTGCTGTTCCAAATCGAGTACTCTGTGGTGCACTTACCGGAAATGACGATTGCGACAGCCGCAGCTGCAGGCGCTGTCACTTCGGTATCCATTATTTTTTCGAGTTGAGCGCTCAGCCTGGCTCCGCCTCTTCCGCTACGTAGCTAAGATGGCTGCCGTTGAGTAAGGAGAGTGTCCTTCGATCCACACTTCACGATTCATAGACATATATACATAGACGCCGCATCGACTGTGGAGCGACGTGCCGACAGGGCGGCCATCTTGGAACAGGACCAACAGAGGCAGCGGCACATGAACATCTACGAGGGAAACAGGTACTCCTCAATCTCAAAATAGAATTATTCTCTGAATTTTTGACCGATTTTCAAACGGTTTGGTTCGTTAAAAACGTCATACAAGTAGCTATGATACAGCGTGGTTGGGATATTTTAAAAAATTTTGTTCTATTTATGGTCTGTCTGTCTGGTCTGATTGTTTGACAAACACACACCCCGTGAAAATAGCTTGACAAATGAGCGATTTATGATCATTTTTATTGTGTAGACACATCATTTCTCCATAGACGTAATGCACTGTAGGAGCGAATGGTCCTGTTCCAAGATGGCCGCCCTGTAGGCACGTCGCTCTAGTGGGCGGCAACAGTCAATGCGGCGTCTATGTATATATGTCTATGTCACGATTAGCCCGTTTTGAGTACGACATCCGGGTCCTTGAAGTGTACTTCTTTTCGCCGGATCTGAATTGGAACGTACTGTGTACTCAAATTTTGGCTAGTAAGTACGGACAGTACGGGTATTGGAACACGGCACGTGTTTACCGTAGATGAGCGTTTTGAATGGCAAAAAAGCTGTCAGTGAAGCAGCTTATCTGACAACGCGCATGCGCAAAAATGACTTATTTGAATTGTTCAGCGGGAAACTGTCAGTTCATTCAATGTGTAGCCTGGTAAAAATGGCTGAAAATATTAATTCTATTCAGGCTTTGCGTTCAGTGCCGTTTTCGCGGAGAACTTTTGAGGAAAAAAAAAACTATAATTTCAAGTGGACGGCCTACTCCTGAAGTAGTCTGTGATTGAGGTGCAGACGGGTGAGTTTGGAGCTGACGAGAGGATCGCGCTGACGACCGCTTCGTTACATTTTTCTCATTGAAAAACTATACAACTGGCATTTAGATGATGTTCTCCATAAAAAAAATAAGTGAAATACTGTAATAACAATTCGGTTTTAGTAATCAACCGCTTATAGTGATCAAATGTACTCTGGACCAACGTGATCACTACAAGCTGTTTCCACTAACCATATTATATTTTTTATTAAAAAATATAATGCCCCCCCACGGGCGCGCATGGTATTGACACTTCAGCATGACCACAGTAAAAAGTCACCGCTCGCCACTAAATATTCAGACATAAGTCATGTTTGTCTTTATTAAGTTCTTTGCTTGCAATTGGTAAATCTAAATTGGCTGACACAGGATATTCTCACAGTGCATCGCATGGTTACTAAAACACTAACTTAAATCTTACCTCCAGAAAGCTTTTTGTCATATCTGTAGGATTCCACGTTACCTTTCAGCCATCTGATTGGCCCCAGTGGATGACTCAGGACCTTTTTGTCTGTCTGCCCTCGTTGAGCATCAGCGCAGTCTTCCACCAGGCCAGCAGAGCTGTTGCTAAGCTAGCGGGCTAGTCACCCGTTTTGGGGGCGTGGCTTTGGAGGGAGGCCTGAGGAAAGAAGGGGGATTCTCTTGTCTGGCTCCGCCTCAAGTAGTTTTGAATGTTGTTATGGAAAATTTGGATATTGTTCTTTTATTATTGTGACATGTTGGATGTTTGGCCGAATGTATAACTTGTATATTTTTGAAATTACAAACCAAATATATTATTTGCATTCTTTAATTGTATCCCCATTTTTTTCAAGTTTGCTTTTAATTCATTTAGAAAAAGATCGACCCTCTAATGTTTTATCCGGTTAAGAATTAAAAGTTGGCTGGTAGATTTGTGTTTTCATTCCATATTCATAATCCTAACTTCAAAAGGGGCCAAGGAGAATGGATGGACCAGAAACGCCGAACCAGGTAGTGAGACCCAGAAGGACTAAATGTCCACTGAAAACAGCTTCCACTTCAGGTC
Source organism: Melanogrammus aeglefinus (assembly GCA_900291075.1). NCBI lineage: Eukaryota > Metazoa > Chordata > Actinopteri > Gadiformes > Gadidae > Melanogrammus > Melanogrammus aeglefinus. Next base: position 62,364 of record OLKM01002039.1, on the reverse strand, counting down.
AGTGAACAGAAAGGCCGTCTCTCGACCACTGCACTGATATCAGAGGGGCTCCAATACAGATTTACTAAAAACACAGCAAGGTACTCTGGGATCGATTGATTTGTTATTGACTTTTACGCCAACTGCTCTTCTTCAAGGTATATTTCAAATAAATGAAATGCTATATATAAAGGTACATTAAAAATAAATCAGACGCTATATTTAAAGGTATATTTAAAATAAATCAGATAACCACCTCTTCCCTCTCGACTCTGAAGCAGTAATCTGTGCAGTTAGTCTCAATCGTTTCCTATATGCTTTTAAGTATGCTATTCTTGTCCCTTCTCAGTCGTTAATCATTCCCTTGACAGTAATTAAAGCTGTTGGTGGTGCTTAAACACTCTGCTCCACTTCCTCCTTTTCCTCTTCATCATTATCTACCTTCTCTTCCTCCTCTTCTTCCTCCTCATTTTCCTGCTAACGTCTCCTTTCCTCAGAGGAGTCATCCTAGAAGAGGTGTTGATCCTACCGGCGTGAGTCTGGAGCGAGTGTCAGGGTAATGGAGACGTGGTCATGTCTCACACCAAAACTCATTCACAAAAATGAATTCATTCACGTGTGTGTGTGTGTGTGTGTGTGTGTGTGTGTGTGTGTGTGTGTGTGTGTGTGTGTGTGTGTGTGTGTGTGTGTGTGTGTGTGTGTGTGTGTGTGTGTGTGTGTGAGACCATGGCTCAGCTGCCTGTTCGACTGTCTTTCTGACTAACTGATAGACCTGGAACATGGCTCTCTTTTTTCTATCTAAGCTTGCATCTTCTTTCTATTTCTGTGTTCTCTTGTTCTTTGTCTATTTTTGTTAAACCAAGATCCTAGTTCCCTCCTTCCACTCACCTCCGGATCAGTATGCCAGACCATACTGCTGCCCTCACATCCTGTAGCGCTACAACCACACGTCGTTAGTGAGGGTCTGAAGAAGTATTTAATTGTGAGGCCGTTAGTGTGTAGAAACAGCAGCAGGATGAGATCCTGATGGATATTAAAGAGCATCGGATCACCAACGCAGATATAGATGAAGAGACAGCCGCCTGGAGGTTATTCAACATCTCATGAGGAGGTTGACGACCTGAGCAATGTCAAGTGTCGGCAGGAGAGGACTCAAGACTAATGTTTGTTTCATCAGTTCTTGATTTGATTATGAATAATAATGATATTGATCCACATCCTGTTGATTACGGATTATTCTTGATATTTATTGTGTGGAAAGACGCCGGCTGAAGATTCCTGGGTGAACCTAAAGGAGCACAGTGGTGACAAGGAAGAGGGGAGCGTGGGAGCTGAGTCCTGGAACACGAAGCACTGATATCTGGAGCGAGTTCAGACGTTTAGCGGAGAGACGATCTAGGACAGAGGGCTGACGGGCGCACCGCCTCTGAGTGTCTCGCCTCGGGCCTGAAGCTCTGTGTGTATGCATGCTAATTCATGTTGCATCATCTTGTTCTGAGGACCTCTCCGTCCCCGTGCTCAGAACGTTTTCAGGTCGTTCATCGGGGCAAAACGACCTGCTAGGCGAAACACGTGATTCCACCGCAGGCGGTTGGTTCAGCTTCACAACAATCACACGCTCGGCAACAACAGACGGAGGCCTGTGTTCCCCTAAGCGGTCTGGGTAATGTGAGGCGATGCCTCCCACACCACCAACACCTGAAGTAGCAGTTTAATGAGACAGACGCCCAAGGTACTTGGCTTATCTCTGCTTCCTTTGAAAGAACAATTTGAGAGGTAATTCCCTTTAAAAACAGAGGTCTACACCTTCTCTCTCGCCCTCACTACCTCCTCCTCCAGAGCTAGTGGGCTGGCTGACACGATGTGCTCATCATCACGTTGGATTGAAGCGATGACATAAGCAGCTTAGTGCAGCTAGCATGGCTGTGATTAGACATGCTAGCGAGCACAGCTACCAGCTACTGTCTGGCTCCTGTTCTCAACTGTCTCTGTCCTCTACAGTCTCTCTCTCTGTCCTCTACCGTCGCTCTCTCTGTGTCCTCTGCTGTCTCTCTACTGTCTCTCGCTGTGCCTGTCCTCTACTTTCTTTCTCTCTCTCTCTTTTCCTGTACTGTCTCTCTCTATCAGCTCCTCTCTATCTTTCTGTATCTCATGTCGAAAATTTAGTTATCGACCGATGAGATCGCTCAAAATAAATTGAATTTTTCGATTAATTGCACCGGATTTAATCATGTCTCATCAAATCGCACCGGATCGTTAGAACATTGAATTGAATCGCATCATTCCATATTATAATGATTTGTCCCTGAATCGTATCGTACTGCATGCATCTAGAAACTGATCGTTCGGAACGGCCTATAAAGGAGAGATGCACACCCATAATTTATGTATGTATGTACCTGTATCTATGTTAGTACCTGTCTGTATGTTTTCCTGTATGCATGTCATTATACCCCTTAATGTTTTATTTGACCTAAAAAATACTTTTCACTGATACAAAACAAGGACAGTATGTTTTATTTTTATGTAAATAGATACAAACATTACATACAACCACAGTATGTGTGTCTTTATGTACCTTTTTGTTTGTATGTTCGTTGGCTCAGCTCAGGAGGTAGAGCAGGTTGACTTGGACCCAGAAGGACGCCAGGTTGATGTTCGGGTTCTCCTGGGCTAGTGTTGATTTGTCCGTGAGCATCACACCTCACATCAACTTCCATGGTTATCTTCGCCGGTGGTGTTTAAATGTGTGTAATGAGCTTATGGTAAATGTATGTATTTACCAGAGTACGTTTGTATGGATATATGTATTTATATACAGTATGTCTGTTCCCTTAGGTTTTATTTGATGACGGCAGATAAAAACAACAGACTTACCCCTCACGTTACACCTTGTTTTATCTGACGACCGTCGATGCAAAACGCAACACCCTTATGTTTTTTTGAATAAAAAACAACAGTTTTACCCCTGATATTTTATATGAAGGCCGATAAGGAACGACAGGGTTACCCCTTACGTTTTATTTGATGAAAAATAAAAAAAATTCCCCTTATATTTTATTGGTTGAGGCCCAATAAAGGTGACTCTCTCTTCACTGCCTGCATGGTTGACTCTAAGGGCCCAGACATAGTCAACGCATCGCTACGCGTCCAGAAAGCTACGCATCGCTACGCTTCGGCCGCCATTATGCGTCGACGCGTAGCAAAACGCGTCCTCCCAATTTTTGATACGCGACGCGCCGATCCGTGCAATACTATGCGTTGTCGGTGGGGGCAATACTGCAAATATTGCAAACCTTTGGGAAGCCCCGATCGGGTTTCCGGTGGTTTTGGTGAGAGTCGGGAAGGTATCGGAGGACTCGCGAAAGGAGATCATCAAACTTTGGCGCCGACATCCGAAAATATTGGAAATGTTTTTCCTCATCCATGTCTCGCATTGGAAGCACCAGAGAAAAAAATTCCCCATCCTGATCTCGGGTGGTATTTAAAGGGCGCACATACCACCGCCTATCTCTGCGTTTCCTGCTTTGCCGCCAATGTAAAAGGAGCAATAAAATGCACTCTTCTTCCGTAGCCATTTTGATCAGAATGTCACGGTCACCCGCAACGTCAAGCGCGAAAACACCGGTGACTCTGCTGCCACCCGTGGCCTGATGGTGTGTTGCATGTCGTGCATTGCCCGCGACGTTTGCGTATGCTGTATAAACTATAAAAGGAAGCGCGTCGCTCGCGTCATTCGCGTCGCTTACGCGCGTTGCTCGCGTTGACTATGTCTGGGCCCTAAGGGCCCAGACATAGTCAACGCATCGCTACGCATACGCGTCCAGAAAGCTACGCATCGCTACGCTTCGGCCGCCATTATGCGTCGACGCGTAGCAAAACGCGTCCTCCCAATTTTTGATACGCGACGCGCCGATCCGTGCAATACTATGCGTTGTCGGTGGGGGCGATACTGCAAATATTGCAAACCTTTGGGAAGCCCCGATCGGGTTCCGGTGGTTTTGGTGAGAGTCGGGAAGGTATCGGAGGACTCGCGAAAGGAGATCATCAAACTTTGGCGCCGACATCCGAAAATATTGGAAATGTTTTTCCTCCATCCATGTCTCGCATTGGAAAGCACCAGAGAAAAAAATTCCCCATCCTGATCTCGGGTGGTATTTAAAGGGCGCACATACCACCGCCTATCTCTGCGTTTCCTGCTTTGCCGCCGATGTAAAAGGAGCAATAAAATGCACTCTTCTTCCGTAGCCATTTTGATCAGAATGTCACGGTCACCCGCAACGTCAAGCGCGAAAACACCGGTGACTCTGCTGCCACCCGTGGCCTGATGGTGTGTTGCATGTCGTGCATTGCCCGCGACGTTTGCGTATGCTGTATAAACTATAAAAGGAAGCGCGTCGCTCGCGTCATTCGCGTCGCTTACGCGCATTGCTCGCGTTGACTATGTCTGGGCCCTTAAGGTCTCCTCACTGCGTTGAGGACTCTAAAGGTCTCTTCACTGAGTTGTGGACTCGAAAAACTGCCCTCTACACACCATTTATTTTGGGCTACCGTTGAGGGAAAAACAGGAGGAAGACGGTATACAATGTACTCACCATGACAACACAGTATTGTTCTGTGGATCCTCCAGATATCCGTAGATCGACAGAGCAGCTCTCAGAGTGGTCAGGATCCACTGGATCCGCCCTCTACTTGAGGAGCGCAGTCCTTATGGGGAGTCAGGACCGCTTGTCTCACCGACACCACCGACCCACACATCAAAACAAGCACTCCCCAAGAGATCTTTCAGGGGGAATATTCCGGTCTTTTATTTGAAATATGTCAGCAATCTTTTAATTACATTGTTTCATAAAGTGATGGAAGAGCTAAAACTAAGGAGGATTCAGCAGAAATATAAACCTGGCCTGGCTCTCGGGCTGTCTTACAGTTTTTATAAATTATCTTCATTTTTATTAACTATCTTCCAGTTTTTACAAACTATCCAATACACGTATATATTTAGACATCTGGAGTCTATCCTCCGGGACAAGGCGCGTCACTGGGGACCGGGATCACGGCATAATTTGTTGAACTGAACAAAACGTTATGCCCTGAACCGGGAATAGTGACCCTGAACCGGGAATAGCGAATAGGGAATAACGGTCTGGATGTTCCACTTTAACCTTTCCAACCCTAAAGTGTAAATATAAATAAAAGTGATCTGAATCTGACTGAATGTAAACATCAAATCTACAATTAAACCACTGGTTCATACACCACCGCTCAGCCTCTAGAAGATCACTGAACATCAAGCGCTCACATGATATAAACCTCTTTCATTTCTGGTATCTTTGGGACTTTAGTTATCATGCATTGATCATTAGGATCATTAGAAGCATACACTGCATCCAAACACACAAAACCAGAAAACAAACAGCCACAGTCCAGGAGCAATGGTTGTACAAGTCATGTTTAATTCTGTGTGCTTTACAAGGATATAAATAATGGCCCAAATTACAAAAGTCTGTGTGCTGGAAGCCCAAGCCTATGTACATGAGTCAGCAGTAAACGCCTCAACACTTTGAACTGAAAATACAATCTCTCAACAGTAGATTATCTATTCTTTATCTTTACCTTGTTTCCAGTGCCAGTCGCTGGGAGTTATTTCTTTTACACATATGAACAAATGAGTTGGCAAAATATCTATGTACATTTTTATAGCTGGATAACATTGCTGTCCAAATAATACCTTAAAACTGCCTTTAAAATATTACATCTGCTAGCGAGCAACGTGGAGCCCCATGTAAAGAACCTGAAGTGGGTTAGCTAGCAGTCTTAAACATTCACTCTCTTTATAGAACTAGTTTTACACTTTTAAAGGACGCCATTGTTCTGAAACCTAAAGTTTTTAATATTTTTTTTAAACTCAGCATATCATAGAAAAATAATGTAACATTAAGACCACAGTAGACAAGAATTGCACAAGAATAATCATAATCATTATTGTAATATAATACTCTCATATTAAACATTAAAACGTCGGGCAATACCAATAGAATACTTTTTTTTTTCATGTTGGATGCGGGTTGGTTTCCATCTCTATGAGTTCCGTCCGCTGTGAGCCAATCACAGCGCGGACAGACGGTGCATCTGGTCCAATCACATTATCGTCTGTTTATGCATAAAATCTCTGTGTTGTAACAAACTAAAAAGACAAAAAAAAATCGACAGAGCAAACAAGAAGTCCTCAAACATCCCAGATTATAGTGCTTCTGAGGCCGCGGGTTCGATGCCCAACGTCCGTTAGGCAATTCTGTGACGCAGAGGCCGTGACTTAGTTCAAAGTTCAAAGGCCATCTGCATGTGGGCCACAGAGAACAGTTCCTAGGGCTCGGAGGAGCAGAACATTGAGGCTGCGTTCAGAGGAGTACATTCATGGCTGACAGACCTGACGTCTGTCGAGATGTGGTCCGTCTAGTGTGTGTCTGTGTGTGTGTGTGTGTGTGTGTGTCTGTGTACAACGTTGTAGTCTATTGGTCCAATGTGATGCCGTGTCAAGCATTAGCATGTGGATGATCGATGGTAAGAAGGTGTAGTCAACCCTTAAACATTTGTGGGGTTTAGCGATACACTTTTCAGTCCTTTTTTGGAAAAGTTTACCCCCCCAACAGAGTCCTCAGAAGTCCTTTTTTTTGCATTGAGTGTGAGAAAAGGTCCATGTCTAGGGCTGGCTACATTCTTTGCATTCCACAGTAATAGACATGAGCATCCGGCATTGCCCTGCAAACGAGATGACATCACTTATCTAACGCCACCGCACCGCTCACCCCTTCCTCCGCAAACTCAAAATGGCCGCCATGCGCTGCACAAGCCACAAGCAAACCCGCGCACAATCATGTCAACATATTTGTTTTTGTATATTTTTCAAGCTAATATTGCTGGCAAATAAATGAAGCCAGCAAAAATCTATTTCCTAATGTTAAGCTCGTAGACACATTTTGTGTTAAAAAGTTGAAGCAATTTAACGCTATCCTTGTTAGCATTTGAGCATTTAAATCATATCCCATTTCGTGGGTCATGTTGGCTTTTGCTAAAACGGCTAAAGAAATGTAAGAATTGTAAACAATTGATTTTAAATAATGCAAAAAGGCTTAAATAATCCACAAATCGTTGCATGTCAAATTAGGCAGTGAAGAAAAATGAATTTTGCTACATCGCCTCTCCTATGATTTTAAACCAAAACATATCTTCATTGATGGCCTCTATCATTAAGTTAAGATGCTAGCTTCCAAAAAAGTTGCCTAAAATGGTTAAAGAAAAATAAAAAAGAAGGGCAACAAAAAATAATATTCTGAGATGGAAAACAGAAAACATTCTAAATTTCCTAAACTGTTACGACAGGCTTCCAATAGCAGAGCAGCGTGACCGATTAACCAGCCATTAGGAGGCGCTGAACACCACCTCTCACCCTACAGGTGAGGGTGGAGAAGAAAAGTGCACTGTGGCCCTAGGGTAAGAGTTCAGAGGTCAAGGGTCATGCACCAGCCCTGCAGCAGGCAGGAAAAACACGGGCCAGAGAGAAAGAGAGAGAATGAGAGAGAGGAGAGATAGAACGAGAGAGAGGAGAGCTAGAGAGAGAGGAGAGAGAGGAGAGAGAGGGGGGGGGGAGCGAGATAGATAGAACTAGAGAGAGAGAGCGTCATCATGCAGCCGACAGGCTTGGCTAACCAACGTTTGTTTTTTTCGCTTTAGTTTCTGTTCTGCTGGCGGGGCGGGGGGGGCGGGGGCGGGGGGGGGTGGGGCGTGGCGCGTGCATGGCTTGAGCCCCCGGGGGGCAGGGGCCAGGCAGGGGGGGGGGGGGGCGCCCTTGGCAACGCTCTGAAAAGGCAACACGCTCACAGGAGTGTGGGGGGGGGTGGGGTGGGAGAGGGGGGGGAGTATGTTAAAAAATAGTGGTCTCGTACTTTGTGTTGACGCCCCTCTTGGCCTCTTGGCTGGGCTCCAGGATCCAGGGGACGTTGGCGTGGGCCTTCTGGTCCATGGAGGGCTGCTCCATCTGGGGGGGTGGAGGGGGAGGGGGGGAGGGGAGGGAGAAGGAGGAGGAGAGGGGGGATGAGAGAGGAACAGAGGAAGTGTGAGGATGTGGACTATGTTTCAGTCTGACAATAAGGACAAACTCTCCCCTCCCTTCTCCCTTCTCCTCTCCCCTCTGCCCTCTCCCTCTCTCCTCTCCCCTCTCTCCTCTCTCCTCTCTCCCCTCTCCCCTCTCCCCTCTCCCTCTCTCCTGCTGTGACCGACTGCACGGGTTCAGCATCACATTCTCATTCCTTCAGTCTTCAAACAAGCTCATGATGCAGTCAAGCAGACAAGGCATTAAGGTATGCAAAGGTGAGGAGGTGGAGGTGAGGAGGAGGAGGTGAAGAGATGGAGGTTTAGGAGGTGTAGGTGGGGAGGAAGAGCTGAGGAAGAGGAGCTGGAGGTGAGGAGGAGGAGGAGGAGGAGGTGAGGAGACGAGGAGATGGACGAGTTGAGCTCGAGAGGATGAGGAGATGTATGAGACAAAGACTCCCATAATGCATTCCACCCCGCGCTCTGCAGGGAGAAGCAGAGAGACGCATGGTGCATTCAGATCCGCATGCTATAAAGATGATTCATGTTCCATCTGAACCTGAGCAGCTCGCACTGTGCCTGTGGACGTTCTCACGCTTGAACTCTGCTCATTTGACGGTTACAATCTGCAATGGATATCACAGCCAGTTCTCATCTTTGGCGTTTTCTTCTTCAGTGTTTAACCAATTTATGGAAGTCGGAATTAGGAAAATAAAACAGAGGAAAGAACACTTGAAGCGAGCATCGCCTCGTTCTCCTTCTGCTGTTGGCTGGCAGCGTCACCGGAGCCGTTCCCTCAGCCAACCACAAGCTTCTTATCTTAGTTGCCGGGGGCGATTTCTCTTCTATCCAAAGGTTTATTCTCAGATTGGCTCGAAGAGGATTGGGGGGTGGAACCATGTGACTCTGTGAACACTGCAATTTGACATGAGAATAACTCTCTCTCTCTCTCTCTCTCTCTCTCTCTCTCTCTCTCTCTCTCTCTCCTCTCTCTCTCTCTCTTCTCTCTCTCTCCTCTCTCTCTTCTCTCTCTCTCTCCTCTCTCTCTCTCTCTCTCTCTCTCTCTCTCTCTCTCTCTCTCCCTCCTACCTCTGTTCGTTGTTGGTGTGCTGTGTAGGGACATGTTACGTTACACTAAAAGCCTCTAAGGACCATTCATATTTGTCATACAGATACGTATCAATAATTATGTGTTGCCCGTTGGTGAGTAATGTGTTTGTGCTGTCGCATGTTTTACTGCAGTATACTGAAGTAAAACACTGCACGGTTCATCCTGCTCTACCCTGGTGCCGCATTAATATTACATCCACCTCAAGCATTCCTTTGGCTCTGTAACACACACACACACACACGCACGCACGCACGCACGCACGCACACACGCACGCACACAAAGTCTTCTGTCTCTCACTCGCTCGCTCTCTCCTGCACACACAACTCATAGTGTTCAAATATTCTCTCTCAGTCTCTCTATTGTCTCATTTTTATCCCTCTGTCCCAGGAGCAATGAAGGTCAACTCAGGTCAAAGGTGAGTCTGGTGGACACTGGGGATCGAACAGGGGTACCTTTGGGCTGGGAGTGGAACATCCCTCACTACTAGACTATTTTGCCCCCTCTGTTGGGTGCTGATTGGCTAAAACCATCCAGCTCAGAGCTCCAGTAGAGAACTCTGCTGTACGCCCTGTACACACCTAGTGAACACCAGTGAACCTCAGTGAACACTAGTGTTTACTAGTGAACACTAGTGAATGAGGTTCCATTGTGACTAGTGTGTACTAGTGTGTATTAGTGGTCAGTAGTAAACACTGGTGAATAACTTTGCACCATCACTCCGCAGTGCACCCCACCACACCACTCCATCCACCACCCAAATCACTGCACCACCAAAACCACATCCCCCAAACCCCAACACACTGCACCAGGTCAAACCCCATCACTGCTACCCCCAAACCACTGCACCACCCAAACCACTGCACCACCCAAACCACTCCACCCCCTAAACCACTGCACCACCCAAACCACTGCACCACCCAAACCACACCACTGCACCACCCAAACCACTGCACCACCCAAACCACTGCACCACCCAAACCACTGCACCCCCCAAACCACTGCACCACCCAAACCCCATCACTGCTACCCCCAAACCACTGCACCACCCAAACCACTGCACCCCCCAAACCACTGCACCACCCAAACCACTCCACCCCCTAAACCACTGCACCACCCAAACCACTGCACCACCTAAACCACACCACTGCACAGCCCCCAAACCACTGCACCACCCAAACCACTGCTAGCCACCCAAACCCACACACCACACCACATGCACCACCCAAACCACTGCACCACTCAAACCACTGCACCACCCAACCACTGGAACCCCCCAAACCACTGCAACCACCAAACCACATCACTACCTACCCCACACCACTGCACCACCAAACCACCACTGCTACCCAAAACCACTGCACCACTCAATGCTACCCCCAAACCACTGCACCACTCAAAGCACCCAAACCACACCACTGCACCCCCCAAACCACTGCACCACCCAAACCACTGCACCACCCAAACCACTAGACCACCCAAACCACTGCACCACCCAAACCAGGCCAAAGCAAAGGAACACATCAACCATGCGGAGCGGAGTTGCGAGAGGACCTGACCCCCGCAGAGAGACCCCGCTGGAGGGGGGGAGGAGGAAGAGGAGGGTGAAGAGGAGGTCTGTGGGGCGTGAACATGTGACCCAACGACCAGCGGCCATGGGGAGGCATGGCGACCTAGGGACAAAGGTCAAATAAAGGTCATAGGTGTGCGTGCAAGAGCGTTTCTGCTCGTCAACCGCCACCCAAAAATACTTTTGGTGGTTGTTCATGCCATAGCAACAGCAGCACACGGCAACCACATGCCAGTTCTAAAACTGACACCATGGCAACAGCATGCATTGGAGTCATGGTCTGCTTTTAAAAATGCTGGTCATGGTCCCAGTTAAACCAGTGAGACCAGTTAAACCAGCAACACTTGTTGTCTCCGGTATACAGTATATATATATATATAATAACATTAATGATGTAGCCGACAACAGCCATTTATAGAGTGTCCAGCGCTAGCATGGAATTAGCGCCGGAGCCTTACGTGTTTCGGCGTGCCGGACTTAATTAAACTCTGCTAGCGGGCTAATGTTCACTCCCTGGGCGTCTCGCCAAACCTAGACGCAGCCGCAGCAGCCCTGAGCGTGGTGGTGGACACTACGACTGAACCGCCGGAAGCCACCAAACAGAAAGAACCAATCAAATCCCAGTCTGGGTTCCGGCCCGCTTGGCTGATCCTCTATGGTTGGCTGCCGTGTGGTTTATGCCCTCAGGGTTTTAAATGTTTTAGTGGATTTGTTCTGCAGGGAAAGCAACACTGAGCGTTTGCTCGCACGATAGCATGCTGGCGCTTGTTAACCATCTAACTTTAGAACACATAAGTTTGTATGTGTGTGTGTTTGTGTTCATGTGCATGTGCATATGTGTGTGTGTTCAATCTGAGGAGGCATGCCGTGTGCGTACCGATATAGCATTTAGCTAGCTAGCATGGCGATGTGTTGCCCTGTAACTCTATAACTGTACCCTAGGCAGCTAGCCCTGCTATGCTTCTAAACGTGATGACATTCAACACTCATCAGAATTGAGGGGGTATTTTGAAGCTGTCAGTGGTTAAAAAGGGGAGGATATGTCCATAGGAAGAATGACGCCCTGGCAACCAAAGACAGACACACACATGCAGAGCAACACGCTTGTTCTAGGCTACTGTATGCTAATAGGTGACACGCGCACGCACACACAC
>OLKM01002039.1:42964-45464 GCA_900291075.1 Melanogrammus aeglefinus | reverse complement strand
TCACTTCATTGGGTTAAAGCTCATATTTACTTTACTTTTTTATTATTGTTCCTACACTTTATCCTTATTGACCTGACTTTACTTGAAATCTGTACCTAACCGTATATTTACGGTTAGGTTAAGGTACGCCTTATATCTGATCCTTCTTTTACCTGACTTCAGCTCATGTTTGAGATGACATGTGACCTTATCTAATGACCTAATATCTAACCTCACAGTGACCCAATCTTATATGCGTTGTGAACCCCACTCCTCCCCTAATGAGGGTTCAACACCCCACTGGCAGCTCAGTCACAGCTAAAGGTCACGCTAAAGGTCATGCTAAATGTCGCAGCTAAAGGTTACCGTTAATTAGCAATGATTTTGAACTCCCAGCACGAACCATTACTGCATGTGGTGGATAATGATTCATAGATATAATATCAAAAGAACAGAAGAACCACAACATGTCTGACACACACAGATGCACAGACACACACACACACACGCACACGCACAGACACAGACACAGACACACGCACACACACACACACACACACACACACACACACACACACACACACACACACACACACACACACACAGACACACACACAGGACTCACGTAGGCCTCGTAGTCACATGACTGGAAGATGAGCTTCTCTGGGTGGTGCTGCCAGTACTGCACCGGGGTGGAGGAGGTGGCCTCGTTGGGGGGGCGCAACGTGATTGGCTCGCACCACTCCCCTTGCTAAACAAACAAACAACAACATTGACTCTTTAGATTGGGGGACTTACACTCAGTCACATGTGATTAAACGTGCAGTATGTCATTTCTCTCAATCAAACAACAACAAACGATGCAGCGCGGGATCATGGGACTTTTGTCTTCACTGCCATTGCAGATGAAAGTCGATCTGAGGTGACTCAGGCAGAACACATGTTCACTGACGAGAAAACATAACGTTTTATTAACCTTACGCTATTCACTCTTTGGCATCTGTGACTCACACAGATGCTGAGTCAATTAACTGATCTCTGTAGGGTGCTCTTTACTGTAGGGTGCTGAGTCACTTTACTGTAGGGTGCTGATTCACCTTACTGCTCTATTCTGTAGGGTGCTCTTTACTCTAGGGTGCTGAGTCACTTTACTGCTCTATTCTGTAGGGCGCCGAGTCACATTACTGCTCTCTGTGGGGTGCTGAGTCACTTTACTGCTCTCTGTAGGGCGCTGAGTCACTTTACTGCTCTCTGTAGGGCGCTGAGTCACTTTACTGCTCTCTGTAGGGCGCTGAGTCACTTTACTGCTCTATTCTGTAGGGCGCTGAGTCACTTTACTGCTCTCTGTAGGGCGCTGAGTCACTTTACTGCTCTCTGTAGGGCGCTGAGTCACTTTACTGCTCTCTGTAGGGCGCTGAGTCACTTTACTGCTCTCTGTAGGGCGCTGAGTCACTTTACTGCTCTCTGTAGGGCGCTGAGTCACTTTACTGCTCTCTGTAGGGCGCTGAGTCACTTTACTGCTCTCTGTGGGGTGCTGAGTCACTTTACTGCTCTCTGTAGGGCGCTGAGTCACTTTACTGCTCTCTGTACAGGTGATAGACATGTTTCTCTCAATGTGACGAGAGGAGAGGGAAGAAGAGAGGGGAGATCACTTACTGCTCTCTGTAGGGCCGGCTGAGTCACTTTACTGCTCTCCTGTAGGGCGCTGAGTCACTTTACTGCTCTCTGTAGGGCGCTGAGTCACTTTACTGCTCTCTGTGGGGTGCTGAGTCACTTTACTGCTCTCTGTAGGGCGCTGAGTCACTTTACTGCTCTCTGTACAGGTGATAGACATGTTTCTCTCAATGTGACGAGAGGAGAGGGAAGAAGAGAGGGGAGATGAGAGGAGAGGAGGTGAGAGGAGAGGAGAGAGAGGAGAGAGAGGAGGTAAGGAGAGAGGGGAGGAGAGAGGAAAAGAGGAGAGGAGAGAGAAGAGGTAAGGAGAGAGGGGAGAAGGTGAGAAGGGGCGAAGGAGGGGAAAGGAGGTGCAGAGAGAAGACAAGGGAGCAAGGGAGGCGGAAGCAGAGTATAAGAGAAGAGATGGGAAGAGAGTAGGAAGTGGGGGGGCGAGGGGAGGAGGACGGGAGGGAGGGAGAAGAGGAAGAGGAGAGTAGAAGCGGGGGTACAGTGTGACGCACGGGTACGTAAAGGGATCCAACCAGAGCCTCCAGGAATGCGGGGGTCTCTTCAATGAGGGATGAATCACACACACACACACACACACACACACACACACACACACACACACACACACACACACACACACACACACACACACACACACACACACACACACACACACACACACACACACGGCTCTGTGCATGAGACCTTAATCTCAGAGGATAAAAGCACAGCTGCCCTTTTTTTGGCGACCTGCAAGTGTGTGTGTGTGTGTGTGTGTGTGTCTGTGTGTGTGTGTGCGAGTGTGTGTGTGTGTGTGTGTGTCTGTGTGTGTGTGTGCGAGTGAGCATACGCGTGG
>OLKM01002039.1:30000-37036 GCA_900291075.1 Melanogrammus aeglefinus | reverse complement strand
TGCTGCTGATCTCTGCCCTTATGATCTCTGCTCTCTTCCTCCTCTCTGCTCCTTTCCCCCTCATTCCCTCCCTTCATCTGTCCTCTCCTCTCTCCTCCCCTCACTGCTCCTCTTCTCTCCCCTCCTCTCCTCGTCATCTCTCCTCCCCCTCCCTCCTCTTCTCTCCTCATCATCTCTCCTCCCCCTCTCTCCTCCTATTCTCTCCTCCCTCTCTCATCATCTCTTATCATCTCTCCTCCTCTTCTCTCCTCCCCTCTCTCACCATCTCTCCTCCCCTCTCTCCTCCCTCTCTCATCATCTCTCCTCCCCTCTCTCCTCATCATCTCTCCTCCCCTCTCTCCTCCCCTCTCTCCTCATCATCTCTCCTCCTCTTCTCTCCTCATCATCTCTCCTCCTCTTCTCTCCTCATCATCTCTCCTCCTCTCCTCCCCACATGGACACACTGGGGCTCCAGTGACGACGGCCCCTTAGTCTGTTAATAAGTAATAAGCAGCGGGCCCCTCAGTCTGTTAACGAGCAATAAGCAGCGGGCCCCTCAGTCTGTTAACGAGCAATAAGCCAAGGGCCCCTCAGTCTGTTAACGAGCAATAAGCCAAGGGCCCCTCAGTCTGTTAATGAGTAATAAGCCAAGGGCCCCTCGGTCTGTTAACAAGCAATAAGCCAAGGGCCCCTCGGTCTGTTAACGAGCAATAAGCCAAGGGCCCCTCGGTCTGTTAACGAGCAATAAGCCAAGGGCCCCTCGGTCTGTTAACAAGTAATAAGCCAAGGGCCCCTCGGTCTGTTAACAAGTAATAAGCCAAGGGCCCCTCATTTTGTACCCAACTTGAGCCGGGGTCCGGTTGTGTGTCTGATTCCTCTTTCTGCTGATGCCAAAATAACATTTGGTGTTTGTTTCCATGCTGAATGCCGCCTGTCTCTCGGTCACTCTGTCTGCCTGTCTGTCTGTCGGTCCTGTCTCGCTGTCAACCAGAGAGAAGAGTCTGAAGTTTACTGGAGCAAACAGAAAAATGAGAACACATCGACCAAACCTCCCAAATGGGGAGAGCAACAAGGCGGTCTCTGTCCGGAATCAAACCGGCAAATGAATTTAATGACGGGAAGGAGGGGGGGGGGGGGGGGGGAGAGAACGGCCCGCAGTCCTCCAACGGGTCCTCAGTAAGGAGAACGCCTCACTCACAACGCTCGCTTCCTTCCTGTGGCGTCGCCGCCTCTCCCCTCCTCCTCTCCCTTCACTTTCTCTGTTTGCATTCCCCACCACCTCATTTCACCCTCTCTCTCTCTCTCTCTCTCTCTCTCTCTCTCTCTCTCTCTCTCTCTCTTCTCTCTCTCTCTCTCTCTCTCTCTCTCTCTCTCTCTCTCTCTCTCCTCTCTCTCTCTCTCTCTCTCTCTCTCTCTCTCTCTCTCTCTCTCTCTCTCTCTCTCATAATGTTTACCTTCATCCACCTCACTCATCCCTCTCTCTCTCATCCCTCCCGCTGTTTATCTCCTTCCCTCCCTCATTCTCCTACTCTTTCTTCTGTCTCACTTTCCAAGTATCTCTGTCTTAGTGTATGTGAGTGTGTGTGTGTGTGTGTGTCTGCGCATCCGTATGCGTCATAAGTCCCTGTGCTATCTCACACCGCCAGCTTCTTGACATCATGACCTCCCTGTCATCGACTGAGTTCTAAAAAAATACTACATCCAGCACTACTGGTGTGGGTTACCATGGACACAACTATACTACTGGTGTGGGTTACCATCGACACAGGGGCGGGGATATATATACATTAGCATTGATCGTGGCGCTAGCCTCGATTATTGACAGCTTAGCGCGGCTCCTGATAGCCTCTAAGCAGCCCATTGGTATTGAGCGGAGAGGCCGGGGGCGGCACTGGAGGAGCTAATCTGAATGGAAGCACTCCTCATGGGGGCTAGCTGCTGCAGCCCCCCCTCACACGGACCCCGTGTGTGAGGCTGTGTGTGTGTGTGTGTGTGTGTGTGTGTGTGTGTGTGTGTGTGTGTGTGTGTGTGTGTGTGTGTGTGTGTGTGTGTGTGTGTGTGTGTGTGTGTGTGTGTGTGTGTGTGTGTTTTGTGTATGTGTTGTATTGTGTGAGTGCTTTAAAAGTTACATCTTAGATAGATTGTGCGTGTGTGTGTTTGCATGTGCGTGTGCTTGTGTGCTTGTGTGTGTGTGTGTGTGTGTGTGTGTGTGTGTGTGTGTGTGTGTGTGTGTGTGTGTGTGTGTGTGTGTGTGTGTGTGTGTGTGTGTGTGTGTGTGTGTGTGTGTGTGTGAGGCTGTGTGTGTCCCATGGATCGATAAGACCCACAATGCTGCTGGCCGTTTCTCCCCTGATTGTAACGATGCCTGCTAACCCTTGAATACTCTATTGCGGGTCGCGCCACAACACCCCCCCCCTCTCGTCCCTCCCCTCCTCTCCTCTCTCCTCCTCCCCTCTCTCCTCCTCCCCTCTCTCCTAGTGCACAAATAAATTAAGAAGCACACAACATAACAGAATAGGCACACACAGTCATAAATAACCATCCTCACATACCTCACACGCGCGCACACGGCTACGCACACGCGCACGCCCGCACAGCCTCAGACACACACACAGACACGCACACAGCTACGCAAACATGCACGCACACAACCACACACACACACACACACAGCCTCACGCACACACACACACACACATCTTCTGGAAACACTGGAGAAAATCCAGAGCCAAATGGTTACCTAGCAACCACCAAAAGGATGGCAGCCGCCGCTACGGGCGATGTGTAAATCTCTGTGGCCCGCTGACCACCAATAGGAATACACAATGACGGACGGCAGTGGACGGCCAATGAGAGAAGAGTTGAGTGGAGGCCCCGCCCAAAATAGAGGAAGCTACAGCTCAATAAAAAACAAATAAAGTGTATAATATCTCTGGAAGAGCGGCATAATGCGACGGATGTGTTGGTGGTTGTTTCTGCAAACAATGTAAATGGTGCAGGATGTAGACTGAGGCTAGATCACTTATACTCTCTCTCTCTCTCTCTCTCTCTCTCTCTCTCTCTCTCTCTCTCTCTTCTCTCTCTCTACTCTCTCTCTCTCTCTCTCTCTCTCTCTCTCTCTCTCTCTCTCTCTCTCTCTCTCTAACAGGTGCTGCTGTTCCCGTGGAAACGGATGGATATCGACCGACGGTATTTAAAGACATTGTAACGTCATGACGCATCGCTGCCGTGGAGATCGTTCTCAACCTTCACAGATAACTTTTACTGAAACACGGCCTCAAAGAGTCCTGCTCCTCCCGACAGCGAGGCAGCTGCCTCCGTCTGGGACACGGCCAACGTCTGTCCGGGCTCCGCCGGTCGCCATGACAACAGCGGTCCCCACAACGGCGGCCCCAGCGACATCTGCCCCCCCGACGCCGTCTCCACGCGCTGTACTATGGACTGGAAGCTAACAACGGTAACAACATGGCGCTAACATTGAGCTAGCGACAAAGAGATTCAAGATGGCCACCAGATCCAGCCTTCAGAGTGACCAGCAGAGGAGCCACAGACAGACCACTTAATTATAGTATTAATAACAGCAGGTTCCTCCATGCAAAATATATGGATCTGCTCCGAATGCATTTTATTTAGAAGTAAAAAAATATTAGCGAGTATTAGATGCATCTAATGCACCTTTATATTATTTAAATGTCCATTAATATTCGCTGTTGTAGTCTTCGGTCATGACAGACGTGAAGTTCATCATCCCAATGAAGGGACTCCTACTGGTAATCTTTCAACATATAGTCAGCCCTCTGAATATGGAACCATACACTATTTACAGAGCAGTTCTAATAAATATAATGAATAGATGAGAGTAAAAGTATGTTTATCGAAGTGTTTTAAGTGTTTTTTGTTCACAATCCTCCATCAAAACTAATCACGCTAATTATGTTGAAGTTAGCAGTTACTACATATGTTCATTTAACTATATATTTAACTGTTGAATTATAAAACTACTTTGCTCACACTTAAGTATAATTTCTCCTTGTTTCCTTAGCTTAACTTCCATCCACTAGTCAGTGAACAGGAAACAGAGAAAATACTGCACCTCAGCTCAGAGATTTAAGCCCTTTAAATATAGCTCATGTAGTTAGCCACATGTTAAACAGAGTCCATCTTCACGCCACAGTTAGAATAGCTGACTTTTCACTTTATGATTTATTGGATTTTGGTTGACTGGATTTACTTCATTACACTGTGTGCGTGTTTGTGTGTGTGTGTGTGTGTGTGTGTGTGTGTGTGTGTGTGTGTGTGTGTGTGTGTGTGTGTGTGTGTGTGTGTGTGTGTGTGTGTGTGTGTGTGTGTGTGTGTGTGTGTGTGTGTGTGTGGGAGTGTTTGTGTGTTTATCGAGTTGTAACACGCCAGTGATAATTCCTCAGGGCAGAAGTTTCCGAGAACAACTTTTTTCCGAGACCACACCTGAGCTCTGGAACAGAGGAATGTCCCAGAAAAGTGTTCATCAGCCTCACGGCAAAAACAAGCAACAGAAACCCAGCAACCAGAGGAATAACATGAAAACCACCTACAGTTAGTTAAACGAGTGTAAGTGCCATGGGAGAAGAGGAGAAGAGGAGAATGGGTGAAGGTGGAGAAGGTGGAGCACAAAGAGTCGCTGAGGACCCGAGTCGCGGTCAGGTGTGACGGAGAAGGTGATCATAGTCCAACTCCTGGCTCCATCGCCCTCACTCAGTCTGTCTCTCTCCCTCCGTCTCTCCCTCTCTCTTCCTCCCTCCGTCTCTCTCTCTCTTCCTCCCTCCGTCTCTCTCTCTCTTCCTCCCTCCGTCTCTCTCTCTCTCTCTCTCTTCCTCCCTCCCTCCGTATCTCTCTCTCTCTTCCTCCCACCGTCTCTCTCTCTCTCCGTCCCTCTCTCTCTCCCTCCGTCCGTCTCTCTCTCCCTCCGCCTCTCTCCCTCCGCCTCTCTCCCTCTCTCCCTCAGTCTCTCTCCCTCCCTCCCTCCCTCCGTCTCTCTCTCTCTCCGTCCCTCTCTCTCTCCCTCCGTCCGTCCCTCCCTCCCTCTGTCTCACCCTCTCTCTCCGAGGTGAGAGACACACGTCATGTGACCTGAAGGACTCTCACGTCTGAAAGACTAACGAGCCGAGGGGAATCTGTCTCGTCAGCAGAGCTGATGAAGTATTAATTATCTTAATGCACACACGTTATTAATGATGAGGACAGTCTCAGGACCCCTGATGTGAGAGAGAGAGAGAGAGATGAGGACAGTCTCAGGACCCCTGATGTGAGAGAGAGAGAGAGAGAGAGAGAGAGAGAGAGAGAGAGAGAGAGAGAGAGAGAGAGAGAGAGAGAGAGAGAGAGAGAGAGAGAGAGAGAGAGCGAGAACATTATAGGAACAAAAAGAGAGGGGGAGAGAGGAATACATAAAGAGAGAGAGTCGTACAGATAGAGTAAAGTAAATCAGAAATAGAGAGCGATAGAGAGTAGAGCCAATGGGATAGAGGCAGGCAGAGAAAGAGAGATGGAGAGATGAACAGTGAAAGTGCGAGAGAGTCAGCGATACGATAGAACGACAGAGAGGGACGGAGAGAGAGAGAGAGAGAGAGAGAGAGAGAGAGAGAGAGAGAGAGAGAGAGAGAGAGAGAGAGAGAGAGAGAGAGAGAGAGAGAGAGAGAGAGAGAGAGAGAGAGAGAGAGAGAGAGAGAGAGAGAGAGAGGGAGAGAGGGAGAGATGAAGAGAGCCATGAGAAATGGAGAACGAGAACAAGAGAGTATCAGGACATGGCAGAAATGAAGAGATACAGAGCGATAGTGAGTGAGCGAGAAGGGGAGAGAGAAAGAGAGAGAGAGGGAGAAAGAGCGAGAGCCAGAGAGCGAGAGAGAGCAAGGGAGACAATAGCTCCCGATAGAAAGATCCAACAGCACCAGTCGAACTAGTCCACTCCTCCTCTGCCATCCCTCCTCCCCTCACCTACCTCTCTCCGGGATCAGCTAGTGTGTGTCCGCACACGCGTGTGTGTTCCGTGTGGCCGTTTGGTCTTGGCGGTAATAGGAGGGGGGGGGGGGGTTAATTCCCAGAAGATCCAAGCCTCTACGATCTCCTGAAGGCTCCTCACTCCACCTTCTCTCTCCAACCTGCACACTGCTCTCCGCTCCTCTACCCGATCCGTTATTTAAAACTCTGCTCCTCCTCCCTCCCTCCCTCCCTCCTCCCTCCCTCCCCTCCCTCCCTCCCTTCCCGTTCCTCTCACCAGTGACAGAGGCTGGTACAACGGCAGCCTCCCCCTCTCGCCCATCCACTATCCTGCTCACCATAAGCTCCCGTCTCTCTCTCTCTCCCCCCCCCTCTCCTCGGTCCCTCTCTCTCTCCTCCTGTACTCCCCCTCTCCCTGTCTCTGCAGAGATTACCAGGCTCTACTACTCTGCTCTGCTCCGTCTGCGGCACGCGCTCTACGTCTCCAACGTGTCCCCGCCTGATCGCTGATTCTCCACTCATCCTCCCTCCCTCCCTCCCTCCTCCCTCCCTCCCTCCCTCCCCCCCTCTCGATAGCTCAGCCTCAAATCCCTCCTGCCCTCTGTCTCCGTCGTCTCTCTCCTCCGTGGATTCATCGTCTCTCTCTCTGGCCTCAGCCCATCTCACGTCTCCACGGAGGACGGTTGTCATCACCTGGACTCATCCCTTTGAGACATACCTCATCTATCCTTATATGTCTATGCATCTATCTTCATCCATCTATGCATCTATCTTTATATAGCAATACATCTATCTATCTACAACTATCTTTATATATCTATCCATCCATCTATCTTTATATATCTATCTCTTTATAAGCTTTATCTATCTTTATACATTTATCTTTATCTATCCATCCATCTATATAATCTGTATCTATCTATAGAAATAGATAAAAATATTGATGTATACATATACTGTATATATCCAAGTGCATACTTCATATGCGCTATTTCTCTTTATTTATCTATATATACAGTATATATACAGTAGATTCTCTCTCGCCCTCTCACGCCCTCTGTCTCTCTCTCTCTCTCTTCTAGTCATC
>OLKM01002039.1:0-25000 GCA_900291075.1 Melanogrammus aeglefinus | reverse complement strand
CTCTCTCTCTCCTCCTCTCTCTCTCTCTCTCCCTCCTTCCTGTCCGGACTCAAAGCGACACATGAATTCAATGATGGGAGGGCAGGGGGGAGGAAGCGGCCTGCAGTCCTCCACCGGGGGTCCTCAGTACGGAGAACGCTTCACTGATCCTCTCATCGCTCACTTCCTTCCTGTGGCGTTGCCTTCGCTCCCCTCCTGTACTCCTCCTCCTCTACTCATCCCCCTCTACCTTCACTCTCTGTTTGCATTCCTCATTTCACCTCTCTCTCTCTCTCTCTCTCTCTCTCTCTCTCTCTCTCTCTCTCTCTCTCTCTCTCTCTCTCAACTTCACTCTCTTTTGTCTATATCTCTCCCTCTCTCTCCCTCCCTCTCCTTTCTTTTTTCCCCCCCTCTCTTTCTCTCTCTCTCTCTCTCTCTCTCTCTCTCTCTCTCTCTCTCTCTCTCTCTCTCTCTCTCTCTCTCTCTCTCTCTCTCTCTCTCTCTCTCTCTCTCTTCTCTCTCTCTTCTCTTCTCTCTCTCTCTCTCTCTCTCTCTCTCTCTCTCTCTCTCTCTCTCTCTCTCTCTCTCTGCACCACAACAAGGTGAGGTCCTGGAAGGAGACTACACCGCCCCCATGTGATGAGCTCAGGAAGTGTCTCTCAAAACAATCCAACCGTTCAATGTGTGTGTGTCTGTGTGTGTGTCTCTCTGTGTGTGTGTGTGTGTGTGTGTGTGTGTGTGTGTGTGTGTGTGTGTGTGTGTGTGTGTGTGTGTGTGTGTGTGTGTGTGTGTGTGTGTGTGTGTGTGTGTGTGTGTGTGTGTGTCGTTCAGCAGTCGTTTAGGAATAGATGTCATTTAAAGGCCAACCGACCATCATATTAACTTCTTAATCGTTCAACAGGAGGCCGCATTGTGATATTACCCAAACAAACGCACACACACACACACACACACACACCACACACACACCACACACACACACACACACACCACAACACACACACACACACACACACACACACACACACACACACACACACACACACTGCCTGCCCCGTGAGCCACACGGGGCAGGCAGTCCCGTTTGACTCACGTTGATGAGCTCGATCTCCCAGATCTTCTTCACGAGGTCCATGGAGGTGTAGCCGTTGACCAGAAAGGCCTTGGTGTAGTCGCCCAGCTCCAGCGACTCCAGCCATTCGGCCACGGAGGTGGGATTGTTCCCGTCGTAACCCACAGGCCGCACCTAACCACAGACACACACACACAAAGGGTAGTCATTAGTACTTAGCTCGACATACATGCTAATATTAGCATGATTTCACTTTGCAGAGAGAACATTAAAGTATACCAAATCTCCAAAAGTAAAATTTAGTTTATTAGAGAGAGAGAGAGTTTGAGAATGAGAGCGAGTGTGGGTGAGAGACAGTGGTACCTGTTCTCTGACAGGGTACCTGTCCTCTATCAGGGTACCTGTTCTCTAACAGGGTACCTGTTCTCTATCAGGGTACCTGTTCTCTAACAGGGTACCTGTTCTCTATCAGGGTACCTGTTCTCTAACAGGGTACCTGTTCTCTATCAGGGTACCTATCCTCTATCAGGGTACCTGTCCTCTCTAAACAGTGTACCTGTCCTCTCTAACAGGGTACCTATCCTCTATCAGGGTACCTATCCTCTATACAGGGTATCTGTTCTCTAACGGGGTACCTTGTCTCGCCTCTCTAACAGCGTGGTACGCTGTCCTCGTCTAAGGTACATGTTCTCTGAGCAGTAAGCCTAGTCACTGGCTTCTGTAACAGGTTCCTGTTCGCGTCGGTTTCTACTAGGGGTATCTGTTCTCTAACTAGATGCTACCTGTTCTCTCTATACAGAGAGACCTGTGCTGTCTAAACATCAACAGTGTACCTGTCCTCTCTAACAGGGTACCTGATCTCTTCTATCACAGGGTACCTGTCCTCTATCAGGGTACCTGTTCTCTAACAGGGTACCTGTCCTCTCTAACAGGGTACCTGTTCTCTAACAGGGTACCTGTCCTCTATCAGGGTACCTATCCTCTATCAGGGTATCTGTTCTCTAACAGGGTACCTGTCCTCTCTAACAGGGTACCTGTTCTCTAACAGGGTACCTGTCCTCTCTAACAGGGTACCTGTCCTCTCTAATAGGGTACCTGTTCTCTAACAGGGTACCTGTCCTTCCTCTCTAACAGGGTACATGTCCTCTCTAACAGGGTACCTGTTCTCTCTAACAGGGTACCTGTCCTCTCTAAACAGTGTACCTGTCCTCTCTAACAGGGTACCTATCCTCTATCAGGGTACCTATCCTCTATCAGGGTATCTGTTCTCTAACAGGGTACCTGTACTCTATAACAGGGTACCTGTCCTCTCTAACAGGGTACCTATCCTCTATCAGGGTATCTGTTCTCTAACAGGGTACCTGTTCTCTAACAGGGCACCTGCCCTTCCTATCAAGGTACCTGTCCTTTCTATCAGGGTACCTGTTGTCAGTATTGATTGCATGACTCTAGTCTTTCATGTTCAGATGAAGAAGGCGTGATGTTGGTGTCTCACCCGGGGCAGAAGGCGGATGGCCTGCAGGAGGCGCTGTCTATGGGACGAGTTCAGGATCCCGATCTCCAGCAGGTCCTGGTCCTCCACCACGTTGCTGCCCTGTGGGGAGGGAAAGCGTCAGGTGTTAGCATAGCATAGAAGCCTTAGTGTAGCGTAGCCTCCCACCCTACCGCCCTAGACCAGAACAGTCAGGTGGCCTGTTAGCATATCCTAGCTGCAACATTGCAGACCCAACACCCCAATGACACATCAGTTTTTAGCATGTTGCCGTGGTCCGTAGAGTAGCGTCACCAACACCACGGTGATACATGGTAGGTTACCGCGGTAACGGAGCTGGACTCTCTGAGAGCGGAGATTGTCACTCTGTTAGCTGTCATAGAACAGGAACACAGATTGATAAATAGATAAATATGGGACAACCAGACCCAAACTGAAATGAACCACAAGGGTCGTCTGTATGCACACATACAGTATACCTAAACACACCCACGCATGTGCATTTCCATAAACAAACACATTCAACCCATTATGACTCTGCGCTGGGTGGTCCCGGGGTCCCGGCCCGTAGTGCTGGGTCCCCCAGCCCAGAGGGACGAGGGTTCGAGTCCCCAGCTGACCGGTGGATGCACGGGGAGAACTCAACCTGTCCTGACACCGAGCAGACGAGCTGCATCTCAATTCACCGCGAGCCACTTTACAACGACGTGCAAAATCATAGTAAATAGTATGTGCTTAAAATATGCAGTGAGGTTTTCATGCATAATACAACATGCACGTCAGCTACCTACCCCCCCCCCCTTGATTCTGGTCACTGTCACCCCCCCCCTCTCAGGATATGATGCTGTCACTCCTCAGGAAATGATGGATTGCCCCCCCCCCCCTCTCAGGAGATAAAGCTTCCCCCCCGAGGGGAAGATGATGTCACTGTCGCCTCCGCCCCCTTCATGTCCAATGACTTTATGAGCTGCTGCTAATAACGCATAACAACACGGATTATAGAGCATCTCCTGCTCCATGTGTCTGCGCTGTCTGGGTCAGCGTTACAGACCACCAGCTAGAGACCTCAGCGTTAAAGACCCCCGGCTGAAGACCCCAGCGTTACAGACCACAGCGTTACAGACCCCAGCGTTACAGACCCCAGCGTTACAGACCCCTAAGTGGAGACCTCCAGGCTGCTCCCATTCACTACTCTGCAAACAATAGCATTCAGGGCTCTACAGTGTGTACCGGTACATATAAGCGGACATATGTACAGTCACAGCCAACACACACTCCACCCCTACACACACACACACACACACACACACACACACACACACACACACACACACACACACACACACACACACACACACACACAGCCATGACATTTCACAGCCAATTAGTTTGATTGACGACCTTTCAACACCATGTCAATCATCCCGCCTACTGAGATAGCAAGGGATGAGAGAGAGAGAGAGAGAGAGAGAGAGAGAGAGAGAGAGAGAGAGAGAGAGAGAGAGAGAGAGAGAGAGAGAGAGAGAGAGAGAGAGAGAGAAGAAAAGTGGAGGATGATGATGGAGGCCAGGTGGGTGATGAGGTGCATGCAGTGGTCGATCAGACTGGTTATACATGGGTACAATATTATCCTCCAGCTGTAAAATAACACCAGGCAGTGGATAGCCTACAAGCTCTGCTCTAATAGGAGAGCAATAAAACAGCACTGTTCTCTGTGCTCACACACACAGTCACACACACACACACACACACACACACACACACACACACACACACACACACACACACACACACACACACACACACACACACACACACACACACACACACACACAACACACACACACACACACACACACATTGACAAACAACTTTGCCACACATTTGCATCAACATGCTATGATTTGAGAGTTATGGTTTAGAAAAATACATGGGCCACTGAAACCTGACCTCTTCTCTCCAGCAGGTGCGCGGTGATGATGTCATGTCAGAGAACGTGTGCTCATGGACTCGCTTCCTGCTGATGGATCTTTTATTAAGGGTAGCGATCAAGACAAACTGCGGTTTGAATGACACACAATAAACTGTGTGACAGCGAAAAACAAAACCCTGTCCCATCCTGGTGCAACTGCGAAAAAACATACTGTCCCACCCAGACTGCAAAACACACTGACAAATCCTCACTCCAAATACACTGTCCAATCCACACTGCAACTGCAAAAAACAGATCCTTCTCTCATGCACGGGACCTGACTACTTTAGAAGCACATCATCATGTGTTCAGTCATCTACTAGGTAGCCCAACTTTATCCACCAGGCAGACCACCTCTATCAACCAGGCAGACCACCTGTATCCACCACAAAGACGTGGCCTCATGCCCAAAACGAGGCCCCATCTAGACCAACGCACACTCAGTCAGCATGGATCAGAGCCTCTTCCGTATCCCTGAGAGAACAAACCCCTCTAGTGATACCGCCACCATGAACCAGAACACTGATAAAGATCTCATCCCAGCTCGTCCCTCTCAGGCATCCAGTATCGGTGCTTTAGAACCAATAGTACATCAGAGGTCATGTTTACTCTGAATAGGATTGGTGCTTTAGAGCCAATACTACATCAGAGTCAACATGGCCTCTTGTGTAGTGTGTTGTTGGTGTTTTTGAACAGCGTATCATGTTGTTGTCGTTGTTGTTGTTGCTGTCTATTGTTCTTTTCCAACTTAGTTCTATCTCCCAGTCTAACTGTCTTTCTGCTCAGAGGTGGAATGGCTCATGTAACACGCATTGATCCTCACTGGTTCATTGAGGAGGGGAGGAGGGCACATAACGATTGGAAGAAGGTTGAATGGGTCAATCCATGAGCTCTGCTACTCTACCATGGGGACCGTGTCACCTTAAAGGAGGATGAGTTGGGAACCCTGAAGAGCAGCACATTGTGTGTTTTTAGGTGAAGTACCAAAGCAGCGGTAACCAGCTCTTACGTCTCACCAGATATCAGCCCTAGCGTTCTCTCCAGCGTCGACGCTCCAAACCCCAGCCCTGAGCAGGGATTGTGTTCGCACAATACGGAGACAGAAATAGAAAAGAGTGGGGGAATAAATCCTCTTTCTCTCTCTCTCTTTGTTGTTTCTCCCTCGTCCGTTCAGACGTCAGCAAGGGACGATGGATGTTTGTTTCAGCAACAAAAATATACAGTATGTTGTCAATGTGTCATTGTTGTCATGTGGTCATGAATAAATAACGTGTTGGTTTAATACAATAATAAAACAGCAATACAAAACATATGCACGGCATTCCCCTCATTTCTCTTCATGCCAACATGATGCACTATGTATGCATAGACGTCATAGGATTCCGCATGTGTTATGGACCTGGGTGGTTCTCCACTTCCTGTTCCTCCAGCTCCCCCTGCTGTGCTGCGACTTCATGGAGTTCACCATCGCCTCCTTCCTCCTTCCTCCTTCCCCCTCCCATCTCCCTCCTACCTCCTACCTCCTTCTGGCCTTCGTAGATCCCCTTTCTCTCTGCCCTCCTTCCCTCAGACGCTACTTGAATTAGCATTGTTTCCTCTTACTATCTGAGTTTCTTTGAACCAGGGCGACGTTTCGCCGCGTCTTAAAGGCCCAAAGGGGAGCTTGGGACTACAGCAGGTTAACTACCCCCTCTCGACCTGTTTCAGAGTCAAATAGGATATCTGAGGGACAGCTAGAGGAGGTAGCATTGCTAACGGGCCCCTCGATCCCTGGCCGGGAGGGCGGCCATCCCACATTAAAACACACAATATTGTGTGTGAGCCCCCAGTATGCTCCTTCATGGCCCTCTCCCTTCTCATGTGTGTCTGACCGTGACCAATATGGACTTACGGATCATCCGATGATCCGAAAGTCCATATTGGTCACGGTCAGGCACACAAAGACAAGCATGCAGGAACACAGACACACACGGACACACCGGACAGGACACAAACACAGAAACACAACACACACGCACACACACACACCACACACACACACACACACACACACACACACACACACACACACACACACACACACACACACACACGTAGGGACACCCAGGATATGACAAGATCACAGACATACAAACAAACAAACACACATGCAGGGCAGGAATAGAACACAGAAACACACACACACACACACACACACACACACACACACACACACACACACACACACACACACACACACACACACACACACACACACACACACTCACTTTATAAGCTACGCCCATCTATCTTGGGCTCTTGTGACGTCCATGACCCTAGCAAACCTTAGAGCGTCAACAGAACAGTCTCCATGACAACATCCATCCTTTCTCCTCAGCAGCACCTATCCCTCACTGGCTTGGGAAGAATTACATGTGCATGTCTATACATAGGCAATGAATATTGGTACATGTGAGTGTGTGTGTGTGTGTGTGTGTGTGTGTGTGTGTGTGTGTGTGTGTGTGTGTGTGTGTGTGTGTGTGTGTGTGTGTGTGTGTGTGTGTGTGTGTGTGTGTGTGTGTGTGTGCGCGCGCGCGTGTGTGTGTGTATTAATCATAATAAGTTATTGATCTTAGATATGAAATCCAACTGTAATAATAATAGTGAATGTGAAGTCAGATATGATACTGAATTATTAATAATGATGATGAATGCTATTTAGAGCTGGTTCCTCCACACGGAATGCAGAGTGGAGCTTTAGAGGAACTCGCTGTAGTCGTGTGCTGCATTTCTATGTTCTGCTGGTCGTCTTTAACGAGAACTCTTCCACTCTACATCTCATATCTTGCTGACCGATGCAGCCAGCCAGTCCCGAACTAACTGAACGCTGCGGCTGTGATCGCAGTAGGGGCAGCATTGAGATCCTGTGGCCCTGAAGGGGCTTGTTCAGCAATTGGTGGATCGGATTATATTCCAACATTATGCACAGGATCCCTTCACAGAAACACTACTTTATTCCTCTCCTCTCCCTTCAGCCGTTCTCCCTTTTAATCCATGTTAGTTAATGATAGGCTGACATTGCTGTTAGGCGGGGTTTACTAGATGTTGCGTATAGGAAGGCTGCAGACATCAAACTGCTGACAGACAGCTGTCAGCTCTCCACCTCACCAGGAGGTCTTCTGAAGGTACGTGAGAGTGTGGATATTCAGAAGGGACCTCTGTTTCAACTCCACCATGATAAATATTAATCTGATCTGAATGCAGTTCTAAGGAGCGAGGAACGGAATATAAAACACACAGTTAGAGGGAAGAGGGAAGAGGGAAGAGGGAGATGAGGGAGAGGAGGGAGAGGAGGAAGAGGAGGAGGGTTGGGAGACTCCCCACTCACAATAAATTATTGACAAAGTGCAACCAATGCACAACCTTCTGTGTGTGTGTGTGTGTGTGTGTGTGTGTGTGTGTGTGTGTGTGTGTGTGTGTGTGTGTGTGTGTGTGTGTGTGTGTGTGTGTGTGTGTGTGTGTGTGTGTGTGTGTGTGTGTGTGTGTGTGTGTGTGCGTGCATGCGTTTGTGTGTACATATGTTTTAATGATAATAATGATATTAATGATGATGTTAATGATGGATCAGGACTGAAGGAGCTAATTCCTGTTACAGAGACACCTCATCAGCTCCATGCCTTCATCACGTTCGGTCTTGTCCGTGGTCATGTGACAGACTGGGCTTACCGTCCAGAGTCTCGTGGGTTAGGGTTAGAACTATTAACATACAGCGGGGAGGAACGGCTCCATGGTCTAAATGAGCAGTTATGGTTGATATAACTCTGGTCTGGGATGTTATGGTTGGCATAACTCTGGTCATGGTCGCTTGGTTGAATAAAGCTCAATAAGAGAATAGTGTATTTTTTATTGGTCCGAGAAACGCTGATCCAACACCAATGATCAACGGTCCAACTTTGAATCAGCTTATGTGCAATGTTCACGTTAATTACTGTCTAAGTTCATGTGTAAGCTAGTTACCGTGTTAAAGGATTACTTTGCTAATAGTAATAAATCATGTGTTAGCTTGTGCATTAGCTAATTTCTGGGATAGTTGCTTCATGTGTGTAAGGTCTGTTTCTGTTTCTTCATGCAAACGCTACACTGTCCTATTAGACTTTAGCCATTTAACAACAGCATTTACCCCCCCCCCCCCCCCCCCAGTTCAGGGACATTCAGCAACCAATTAAAGAGAGAGAGCGAGAGAGAGAGAAAAAAATCAATTGTGTGGTCTACTGTTACCAGGGTAACCAATGGAACCCCCCCACACAGATAATGACGTCAGGTGGTTCTTGTTACGATATGAAGGTCTGGCGCGTAACAGTTCTCCCCCAGATATTGCAATAAAGGTCAGCAGAGCATCTGGTTATGAAACACAACTCCTCTCATCTCACGATCTGACCCATTTGTAGAGGAAGAGGACATCAATGTACTGTGTCTCCAAGACCTAATTAAAGAACACATTTAATGAAGGAAAGATCTTGTTGGCTATGCCACCCACAAAAACAGCCACAAAAAACACCAACACACACACACGCAGACACTCCTCAAGATCAAAAGTGTTAAATTATGATGAGAGCCAGGTGTTCTCTCTCTCTCTCTCTCTCTCTCTCTCTCTCTCTCTCTCTCTCTCTCTCTCTCTCTCTCTCTCTCTCTCTCTCTCTCTCTCCTCTCTCTCTCTCTCTCTCTCTCTCTCTCTCTCTCTCTCTCTCTCTCTCTCTCTCTCTCTCTCTCTCTCTCTCTCTCTCTCTCTCTCTCTCTCTCTCTCTCTCTCTCTCTCTCTCTCTGGACATGAAAGGTGTGCTTCAAAGAAAAACTGTAGGCTGGGAAAACTAAGCCAACGTCTGGCGAAAACGGACGCTACAGGTGGCTGTCTACACGTGTGTCTGTGTGTGTGTGTGTGTGTGTGTGTGTGTGTGTGTGTGTGTGTGTGTGTGTGTGTGTGTGTGTGTGTGTGTGTGTGTGTGTGTGTGTGTGTGTGTGTGTGTGTGTGTGTGTCTTTGTGTGTGAGTGTGTCTGTGTGTGTGTGTCATTTGCATTATAGTGCGTTCTAGCACTGGCATTTGGCCATAGTGCACGTTGTGATTTAAACATGTAAGGGCCACACCTGGGAACCTATAAGTAACACCTGGGGGCACTATTCAACACCTGGGGGCACTATATAACAACACACATGGGGGCACTATGTAACAACACACCTAGGGTCACTAAGTAACACCTGGGGACACTATGTAACAACTGGGGGCACTACGTAACATCTGAGGGCACAATATAACACCTGGGGGCACTATGTAACACCTGGGGGCACTATGTAACACCTGGGGGCACTATGTAACACCTGGGGGCACTATGTAACACCTGGGGGCACTATGTAACAACTGGGGGCACTATGTAACAACTGGGGGCACTGTGTAACATCTGAGGGCACAATATAACACCTGGGGGCACTATGTAACACCTGGGGGCACTATGTAACACCTGGGGGCACTATGTAACACCTGGGGGCACTATGTAACACCTGGGGGCACTATGTAACAACTGGGGGCACTATGTAACAACAGAAACAACAGACCATAGCCCACCCTGTGAGGTTAGTTCCTAGTGAGGTGTGGAGGTGTAGACCCCCTGACCCTTCCTGACACCCACACCGTTCAGGTGTTTGGAGGAAAAGCCTCCATCCCTAAACTGTTAGATATATAAAGAGAGGATAGGATGGTGTCGTCGTGGTTAGGAGTGCACCTCCTGGTCCAGGGTCCTCTAACGTCCAAAGCCTTCTGCGTCATCCCTTGATAACCCCAACCTGAAGCACCAGAAGCTCTCGTCCATCATTAAACCATCTCCATCGGGTCACTCTGCAGGTCAACACGTTCACCCAAGGGGACCTAGAGGTGAGCTGAGGACCGATGTGCAGCCGATCTAGCTGTTAACAACGGACCACAACCACAGAGCTGAGATGTTCCCTCACTTTCCCCCCCATCAGAACCAGTGCTCCCATTCACCGTGAACTGGAAGAGAACCAGTGCTCCCACTCACCACTCACTGGAACAGAACCAGTGCTCCCACTCACCATGAACTGAAACAGAACCAGTGCTCCCACTCACCATGAACTGGACATTGTCGAAGCCGTTGGCCAGCAGGTGGTTCTCGTACTGGACCAGGCCGATGGAGTCCAGCCACTGGCCCACAGACTGCAGCGGGCAGCGGGGTCCTATGAGGGGGTGAAGGGGCAGGCGCTTCAGGAGAGAGTAGCCGTCCACTCGGTAGCAGCGGCAGTCGGGCTGCGACAGCTGGCACTGCCACATCATGTTGTGGCGCGCAATGTGGCTGTCAAAGGATCCGGCCATAGGGCATCCAGGGGGTGGAGGGTGGAGGGTGGAGCAGGGGGAGGAGCAGGTGGAGGAGGTGGTGGGGTGAAGGGTCAGGGAGAGGGGGAGGTGGAGGAGGAGGGGACGGGGTGAGGGGGTCAGGGAGAGGGAGGTGGAGGAGCAGGTGGAGCAAGGGTGGTGGGGTTAGGGGTCAGGTAAAGGTGGGGTCAGGGCTCAGGTAGTGGGGGCTCAGGAGGAGGGGAGGGGGTTAGGGAAGGGGGAGGTGAGAAGGGGGGAGAGGAGGGGGAGAGAGTGATGGAGGAAAAAGGGAGGAGAGAGGTGGAGGTGAGGGGAGAGAGGGAGGGGGCTAGGCTGGGGACAGCATCAGCATGCTGGGAGAGGAGGGAGAGGGGGGAGCAGGTGGGCTCGGAGTGGGGGGTTGGGGGGGGGAGGTAGTGGGAGGGTCTGGGGGGGAGGAGGGAGAGGATGAGGAGGAGAGAGGGGGAGGAGGAGGAGGGGGACGGCGAGCAGCAGGAGGTGAAAGGGGAGAGCGAGGTGGAGTGCCTCTCACTCTCTCTCCCCAGATCCAATCAGTGGCGGTGAGGAAGGGAAGCGATGGAGAGACAGAGAGAGAGAGAGAGCGCGAGAGAGGGAGAGAGAGATGGACGAGGCAGCGGGAGTCCAGGTTGTATCCAGAGGCGGCGGCCGTCCGCGGGGGGGGGTTTACATCCGAGTCAGAGCGGGAAGAGAGAGTCGCGGCGAAGGAGCGGAGAGGAAGGCTGCGCTCGGAGGAGTAGATCCGAGGGAAGGCGAGCGAGCGAGCGTGTGAGCGTGCGGCGCTTCGTTCGGCGTGCCGGAGGTTTCTCTTTCAGCTTGTTGCCTCTCGCTCGGCGGCTCCTTCCAGGGGCGTGCACGCATCTGCGCTGCATGCGCCCGTACGCGCGCACGTGTGTGTGTGTGTGTGTGTGTGTGTGAGCGGAGGAGTGTGTGAGGCAGAGAGGAAGCGGAGAGAGAGAGCTGCCTGTGCAGTGGATTTCTCTTTATCAAGTACTCCCACTCTCATCTGTATGCTTCTGCAGCCTCTCTCTCTCCCTCCCTCTCTCCCTCTCTCAGTCTCCCTCTCCCTCCATCTCTCTCCTCGCTCCCTCCTGTTGCTACGCTCTCTGTCTCCCTCTCTCTCCCCTCTGCCTTTGCTCTCTCGCCCTTCTCGCTCTTTCTTTAGTCTCTCTCCATCTATAGCGCTCTCTCTCTGCCTTTAACCTCCTGCATCCGACCCCCTTCTCATCCTCTGCTTTTTGTCTTTAACTCTCCCCCACCCCATATCTCTCCCTCTATCTTCCCTCCGATCGCTCTCTCTCTCTCTCTGTCTGTCTCCCCCCCCCCTCTCTCTTCCTCTCTCTCACCCCCTCTCTCTTCCTCTCTCTCCCCCCAACTCTCCCCCCCTCTCACTGTCTCTCGCGCTCTCTCGCTCTCTCTCCCTCTCGCGCTCTCTGTAGTGTTTGTAGTCTCTCTCTCTCTCTCTCTCTCTCTCTCTCTCTCTCTCTCTCTCTCTCTCTCCTCTCTCTCTCTCTCTCTCTCTCTCTCTCTCTCTAGTGGTGGGAGTCTCTCTCTCTCCCCCTCTCTCTCTGTGGTGAATGTAGTCTCTCGCGCTCTTTTTGTAGTGATGGTAATCTCTCTCTCTCTCTCCCCCTCTCTCTCTGTAGTGTGGGTAGTCTATCACTCTTTCTCTGTAGTAACCATCAGGCCAGCCTCTGTGTCTGCAGATCTATCCCCCTCCCCCAACGCCAACATGCTGTGTATATGTGTGTAAGTTTGTATGTGTGCGTGTGAGCAGAGTGGGCTGGGCTAGCACAACATTGCATATTTTGGTTCTATGGTTAGTAGAAACCTCAGAGAGACAGAGAGAGAGAGAGAGAGAGAGAGAGAGAGAGAGAGAGAGAGAGAGAGAGAGAGAGAGAGAGAGAGAGAGAGAGAGAGAGAGAGAGAGAGAGAGAGAGAGAGAGAGAGAGAGAGAGAGAGAGAGGGAGGGGGAGAGGGAGGGGGAGAGAGAGAGAAAGAGAAATAGAAAGAGAGGAGGGAGGTGAGAGCAGGAGGATGGATGATAGTTGGGGGGGGTGATCGCCACGGTCCCACTGGGTTGCGCGCCACAAACTTAATTAAAGGGAATTTCTCTCTCTCTCTCTCTCTCTCTCTCTCTCTCTCTCTCTCTCTCTCTCCTCTCTCTCTCTCTCTCTCTCTCTCTCTCTCTCTCTCTCTCTCTCTCTCTCTCTCTCTCTCTCTCTCTCTCTCTCTCTCACACGTACACTTACTAGCACTTTGTCAACAAGTACACATTAGCGCAAGTATAAACTCACACACTCACACACCAAAACACACACACACACACACACACACACTGTGTGTTTCTTGGCATCCAGTCTGCTCCCGATGCCCGCACCGATGGAACTCATGATCTTATCAATCTGGGGAGAGAGAGAGAGAGAGAGAGAGAGAGAGAGAGAGAGAGAGAGAGAGAGAGAGAGAGAGAGAGAGAGAGAGAGA
Organism: Melanogrammus aeglefinus; assembly: GCA_900291075.1. NCBI lineage: Eukaryota > Metazoa > Chordata > Actinopteri > Gadiformes > Gadidae > Melanogrammus > Melanogrammus aeglefinus. The sequence goes on along the minus strand of OLKM01002039.1, from coordinate 11,624 downwards.
GAGAGAGAGAGAGAGAGAGAGAGAGAGAGAGAGAGAGAGAGAGAGAGAGAGAGAGAGAGAGAGAGAGAGAGACGAGAGAGAGAGAGACAGAGAAGAGAGAGAGAGAGAGAGAGAGAGAGAGAGAGAGAGAGAGAGAGAGAGAGAGAGAGAGACCAACAGTCAGTCAAAGTGGCACAAACACAACAGTGCTAATGAGTTACAAGTAAGAGGGTAAATTCATTCCTCACTGCCAATCACAGAGGGAGACCAGTAACCCCGCCCCTCCACAGGATGTCAATCCCTAACCGGTCGCATCCCACAAACTAGTGAGGGATTGAACCAACGACCACAACTCAAGTCAGGATCAGGGGGGAATTGGTGGAGGAATGGAGGAAGGAATGGGGGGGGGGGATGGGGAAGAAGTAGGACTGGAAATCATGTCAGCAAATCCTGCAATAGCTTCATTAGTGTTTGTCTGACTGCTGGTTGTCTAGTGTGCATTTGTGTGTGTGTGTGTGTGTGTGTGTGTGTGTGTGTGTGTGTGTGTGTGTGTGTGTGTGTGTGTGTGTGTGTGTGTGTGTGTGTGTGTGTGTGTGTGTGTGTGTGTGTGTGTGTGTGTGTGTGTGTGTGTGTGTGTGCGCGTGTGTGTTTGTCGTGTGAGCGTGTGTGTCTGTGTGTGTGTGTGTGTGTGTGCTAGAGGGGAATGCAGTAGGAGAAAGATGAATTCATTAGCCTGGTATGTTGGATGGATTTATTTTAGGAGCAATTTGCCATTAGCCAAGATTTACCCACGGTTAGCTAACCTGCTAGTTAGCCCACCATCTGGTTAGCTAACCTGCTATGTAGTCAACCACCTTGTTAGCTAACATGCTATGTAGCCAACCACCTGGTAAGCTAACCTGCTATGTAGCCCACCACCTGGTTAGCTAACCTGCTATGTAGTCCACCACCTGGTAAGCTAACCTGCTCTGTAGCCCACCACCTGGTTAGCTAACTGCTACGTAGCCCACCACCTGGTTAGCTAACCTGCTATGTAGCCCTCCACCTGGTTAGCTAACCGGCTATGTAGCCCTCCACCTGGTTAGCTAACCGGCTATGTAGCCAACCACCTTGTTAGCTAACCTGCTATGTAGCCCAGCACCTGGTTAGCTAACCTGCTATGCTGCCTGACTGTTTGTGAGGCCCCTGCTGGGAGAACAGCATGTAGTTCCTTATACGGCCCACAGGGGGTTGTGATTTGTTCGTGCAGTAGGACCCGCCCCCATTCTAAGGCAACGAGAAGAGATGAGATTTAATTCTCGTAGTACATAGGCAACACATTTTTTCTTCATCGTTTCGGATCTCATTGGCTAATTCCTCCTTGTGCATTTTGCTCTCCTGTGGACAGTTATCTTTAAGTCAAAAGTGATTAAAGATTCCTGTTACGAGATCTTGACGACTGGCCTGCCCTTACATGCTATAAATGTATTATTCCCCGCCCCCCCCCCACCCCCCCCCCCCCCTAGGCCGTCAGGGATGCGTCTGAACAATAAAGGTCATGCTAATTGCGGAGAAGGGTGGGAGATACTCCGGTCTGGTGATCCATCAGCCACAGGAAGTGTCTTAGTATGTGTGTGTGTGTGTGTGTGTGTTTTGGTGTGTGAGTGTGTGAGTTTATACTTGCGCTAATGTGTACTTGTTGACAAAGTGCTATTAAGTGTACGGGAAGATGAAGGGGATGAACAAGTATAGATGAAGACCTCAAACACTCACACTCACACACTGCGTGGCTGGCTTCAGCCACGCGCACACAACACACACACTGCATGCAAGTGTGCAGGCTTGTATGTGTGAAGCGTGTTTATTTGAGTAGGTCAGTGTGTGAGTGTGAGTGTTTGAGGTCTTCATCTATACTTGGGAGTTGTTTGGTGTGTGTGGTGTGTGCTTGTGTGTGTGTGTGTGTGTGTGTGTGTGTGTGTGTGTGTGTGTGTGTGTGTGTGTGTGTGTGTGTGTGTGTGTGTGTGTGTGTGTTGTGTGTTTTGTTGTGTGTGGTGTGTGGTGTGTATGTGTGTGTGGTGTGTGTGTGTGTGTGTGTGTTTGGGTTTCTGTGTTTCATAGCTTGTATGCAATTGTTTATGAATGAATGAATGGATGCTGTGTGCATCGTGTGTTTGTGTCTGTGTGCTGTGTGTATGTGTGTGTGTTGTGTGTGTGATGTGTGTGGTGTGTGTGTGTGTGTGTGTGTGTGTGTGTGTGTGTGTGTGTGTGTGTGTGTGTGTGTGTGTGTGTGTGTGTGTGTGTGTGTGTGTGTGTGTGTGTGTGTGTGTGTGTGTGTCTGTGTGTGTGTGTGTGTGTATTGTCAGTTATGTGACAGCTGCAGAAGGCAGGGAAGGTAACTCTTGGATGTCATCACACAGGCTGTGTCCTGACAGCATTGCCGTGGAGATGCATGATGCCAGTGACCACGCCCCTGACTCCATGAACGAGATCACCAATAACCTGTATTCAACCTCTCCTTCTAGCAGTCTATCATAGCATTCCTGGCTCCCAGTCTCTTCCCTAGTTCCTCCCTCCCGCTCCAAAAGGGGGTTGCGGCGTCACCCCAGAACCCAGTGGAGGATGAGACCCTCAGAATGATCCATCGGTTTCTGTTTCTCCCCATCCTCCTCTGAGAGGAACACTTACAGCGCTCTGTTGACATCAAGCAGCCACTGGGAGCATATTGGCAGATCTGAAGTGCAACTTGATGACGATTGGATGTTGAATTGGTCCCAGCTGTGACAGCGCAGTCAACATTTTCCGTATTAAAATCTGAGGGGGAGTTTAATTAAAATCCGTCCACAGTTGGGCAGTAAATGTTTCCTGCAATCAGCCCCTCAGCTCTTTAAAAACACTGCTGGGGACAGCATGACCCCCTCCCCCCCCCCCCCCCCCCCCCCCCCTCAGTATGAACAGGAAACAAACACAAATACAAACAACTAGTCTGGACTCAACTAACTAGCTGCTGACCTCCCCCCTCCGTATGAACAGAAAACAAACACAAACAAAAACAACTAGTCTTGGCTCAACCAACTAAAACTAATAAACATCACCAGTACAAACCTACCGACCACAGACAGGCCTTCAACAAACAGCCGACTAACCAGCTACAACAAAACCAACTGGACCCATCGTCTACATCCAATCAGACACAACACACACAGATCTACAGACTAAAACAGCTAGCAAGCTAGTTAGCTAATGAAGCCAGTTAGCTAACTAGCTTGATCAAAGCTCGATTAACATATGTCAATAAATAGGAATAAACAATAAATATGTATATTTAATATAATATAAACTAACCCTGACATGTCCCCGTGTTGCTACTCTGAGCAACACGCTGATGAGCTTACTAACTATAGCTAACTCTAACTGCATAACCTCTCCCGGGGGGCTCCTTACCTCGTCCCACTCAGCGGTGAAGGAGGGGGTCCTCTCCAGCCGGCCCCCTGGGCTGGCACCCATCCCCGGCCGGGGGCTGCCAAGCCCCTGGCCCCGGGATCCGGATCCCCAGCTCAGCTCCTCCTGAAGGATGAACAACCAGGTGTTAAACATCTCATAATGTGTAACATTACAGCTCAAAACAACCAGGACATATCCGCAATCAATGCTGATCAATAGTGATTTAAGTAATGTGATTAATACAATCATGTCCTATGACTGGTATACATTTGAAAAATCACGTCCTTTGACACTTTATAGAAAAAAACTTGTACCTCTCTCTTTGGTGACAAGAATCGACTCTCCATAAAACCCTTCAATTACGAATAAACCCCTCCCTCACTCCCTAAACCCCTCCCACACACTGTAAACCCCTCCCACTCACCATAAACCCCTCCCTCACTCCCTAAACCCCTCCCACACACTATAAACCCCTCCCACTCACCATAAACCCCTCCCACACACTATAAACTCCTCCCACTCTCCCTAAACCCCTCCCACACACTATAACCCCCTCCCACTAACCATAAACCCCTCGCTCACTCCCTAAACCCCTCCCACACACTATAAACCACTCCCACTCACCATTAACCCCTCCCACTCTCCCTAAACCCCTCCCACACACTATAAACCCCTCCCACTCATCATCAACTCCTACTTTCCATTTACCATTCCCACTCACCATAAATGATTCAAGTTTATATAAAGTGACTGACTGAATGGCTGACTGACTGGCTGCCTGACTGGCTGCCTGACTGGATGACTGACATGACTGACTGACTGGCTGACTGACTGACTGGCTGACATGACTGACAGGCTGACTGACTGACTGGGTGACTGACTGGCTGCCTGACTGGATGACTGACATGACTGACTGACTGGCTGACTGACTGACTGGTTGACTGACTGACTGACTGACTGGCTGCCTGACCGGCTGCCTGACCGGCTGGCTGACCTGTATGGGCGACACGCCCACGATGTTGGAGTCGGAGAGGGACTTGGAGAGCTGGAGGTCCAGCAGGCTGCGGGGCGCCGACCTCCTCCGGTCCAGGGTGCAGGCGCGCTCCTCGTAGCCCCCCGACGCGGCGGCCAGCTCCGGGCCCCCCACCCCGTCGAGGCCAGGGACCCCCGCCCCGTCGAGGCCCAGCGCCACGGCGACGGCGGCGGAGTGGCGGGGGGAGCGGGCGGGCCGGTGTCCCAGGGTGCTGTAGCCCCGGGGCGAGCAGGGGGTCTCGGGGGATGGCGCCTGGTTCACCCGCGTGTGGAAGACCGTCCGGAAGACCACCTGCGGCTTCGGCTGCTCCTCCAGGGGTCGGGAGGGTTTCGGGAGGCGTGGTCTTGTGGGGCGGGGCCAGGGAGGACCGGTCTACCTGCTGAGGGAATTAAAAACACAAATGAAAGAATTGGATTGATTAGAATTTAACTTTATGTCGGAACTCAAGGATCTGTTGTTGTTGCTCCTCCCCCTCGCGAAGCAGACCAATCAGAACGCCCTCTGAGCCTGGAGGAACGTACCTGGCAGTAGAGCTCCTTCTGGCTTTGGCTCTTGTTCTGGGGCGGGGCAGCGGGGGGGTGGGGGTGGTTGGGGGTTTCGGGGTTCAGGGTCTTGGTTTGAGTCAGGGTCTGTAGGGGGGCAGCAGTGTTGCCCCGGGGGCAGTAGAGTTTGTAGGGGGTGTCAGGGGCCTCGCAGGCCGGGGACGAGCCGTGCAGGAGGCCCGCAAACTCCTCGGGGATGTGGCTCTTCCGGCGGTCCTCCACCACGAGGGGGGAGGAGGAGGGGGAGGAGGGGGAGGAGGAGGGAGGAGGAGCAGGAGCAGGAGGAGGGGGAGCGGGAGGAGGGTCCCGCTGGTACGGCCCGTCGTCTGGAAGAGGACACGCACGCACACACACACACACACACACACACACACACACACACACACACACACACACACACACACACACACACACACACACACACACACACGTTTAAATATCCCAACTTCAGCCCAGGGGAACAATTCAATATTAATACATTTGACCACACCTCTCTATGATAAAGGACAAACTAAAGGCCAAAGGTAAGTGAAAATAGAAGTAAAGGAAAGAAACTTGAACTAAGTGCGTTGAACAGCAGCAGTCAATGCAGAGGGTCATGTGACTGGGCTGCAGAGGGTCATGTGACTGGGCTACAGAGGGTCATGTGACTGGGCTGCAGAGGGTCATGTGACTGGGCTGCAGAGGGTCATGTGACTGGGCTGCAGAGGGTCATGTGACTGGGCTGCAGAGGGTCATGTGACTGGGCTGCAGAGGGTCATGTGACTGGGCTGCAGAGGGTCATGTGACTGGGCTGCAGAGGGTCATGTGACTGGGCTGCAGAGGGTCATGTGACTGGGCTGCAGAGGGTCATGTGACTGGGCTGCAGAGGGTCATGTGACAATAGCTGGTCTGCAAACCAAGTCCAGGAGAACCAGCATGAGGGAACGATGAGGAGGACATTGTTCTTCTGCTCGCACCTCATGACGAGGACAAAGTGCTTTCACCTAGAGCTTTCCCCTGCCTCCTGAGAGAAATTGCGTGTGTGTAAGAGTGCGTATGTGCGTGCGCGTGTCCCTCACATGTCCATCACACGTCACAAATGGCTTTCACTCATGATTTGCGTTTCATTTACATAGTGAAGGTACAACAGATTATTATCGGGTGAACACATGCAAGAACACACGCACCCACACGGTTTCCATTTCAGGAGCATGTGATTGATGTCGTATTACTCTGCTGTTCAGACCTGACTATAACACATAACGCAGCCAGACTCCTAAAATCATAATAAGCTGTTATGTCCCAAATCCTGTTAACAGAAGTAATGACCACTTTTTTTTCCAGACGAACTCTTTCTCAATCTCTCTCTTTATCCTGCTCTCTCCCTCCCCCCTCTCTCTTTCTCTCTCTCCCCGCCGTCATCCCCTCTCTCTCTTTCTCTCCCTCCCTCCATCCCCCTCTCTCTCTTTCTCTCCCTCCCTCCATCCCCCTCTCTCTCTTTCTCTCCCTCCCTCCCTCCATCCCCCTCTCTCTCTTTCTCTCCCTCCCTCCATCCCCCTCTCTCTCTTTCTCTCCCTCCCTCCATCCCCCTCTCTCTTCTTTCTCTCCCTCCCTCCATCCCTCTCTCTCTCTCTTTCTCTCCCCTCCCTCCCTCCCCCTCTCTCTCTTTTCTCTCCCTCCCTCCATCCCCCTCTCTCTCTTTCTCTCCCTCCCTCCATCCCCCTCTCTCTCTTTCTCTCCCTCCCTCCATCCCCCTCTCTCTCTTTCTCTCCCTCCCTCCATCCCCCTCTCTCTCTTTCTCTCCCTCCCTCCATTCCACTTCCTCTGGCTTATCTCCCTTTCTTCATCTCTCCCTTTCTTCATCTCTCCCTTTCTTCATCGCTCCCTCTCTAACCCCACCCCCTTCTCTAACTCACCCCCCCCTTCCTTGACTGTAGCTCTCTAATTGGTCCTCACCCACAGAAAGCAGCACACCCAGAAGCAGGCCTAGAACTCATTACCATATGCAGAGAAAACAGCAATAATAAAATGACATAACGTCAGAGCCTCCGACTAAGAGGGCTGCTGCAGCTCGCTTACGTAAGGACTCCAATCGAGACAGCGTCTCTCTCTGCCTCTCGCCGAGGGAGACGCTGGATTCATTACACCTCACTCTCCTCTCATTACGCCGCCCTGAGTCCAGCACTGCGTTTCGGTGTATACACCCAGTATCGGGATCTGAACCCCCACAGAAAGAGGAACCTTCTCCAGGGTTCCTGAGTCTCTGCCCGCTGATAAGAGAGGTTCTGCATCCTGTCCCTCGTTTGATTGGCTGGGGGAAGTTCCAACGAGCCAATCAGCGTCTAGCAGGGCCACAGTGAGCAACAGGAATCAACCGCATGTCTACTGTGGTGCAACGCAAGGTTCTTTAAAGAACCCTTAAAGTACCCTGAAAGACCCCTTAAATAACCTCTAAAGAACCTTTAAAGAGCCCTGACAGTACCGGTGAAGAACTTGTAAAGGACATTTAAAGAACCCTTAAAGGACCCTTAAAGAACCTTTAAAGGACCCTTAAAGAACCTTTAAAGAACCTTCAAAGAACATTTACCATGGATGGAGGCTAAGAGCTCCCATCAACTAATCAATTCGAGTTATTGGGTTCTAAACAGAAGAACCAGGTATCAGAATCGGGGGTACCCTCCTTCCCTCTTACTTCTTCTACTGACTTCTCCATAAAATGACCACACCACAAATGATGAATAGGCATAAATTCAACTAGGAAATGCATTTTGAAATCCCGAGCTTGTTAAACGGCACCGAACACGACAACAGTATTAAACATTCATCTTCTCCGAGCTCGCTTTCTTCCCCGCCCCCCCCCCCCTGTGGTTTCAGACGGAGAGGAAAGTCGTATGCCCTCATTAGTTGTTTTATTTCAATATTATCAGGATAATGATGCATAATGACAGAAGACACAACCGCAGGGGTTCCCCGCTCTGAGTTCTGCGACTCCTCTCCTTGCTCTTCAAAGTCAAAGTCTCTCCTCGTCTTCTCCACCTCACAGCCTCCCGGTTGCTGCTGCTCACGGTTCGGTCTTCCAGCAGAACCCAGCTGAGCCAAAGTGGATTTAAGACCCACAGGAGGCCACGGAGAGCGGAGAAGCCCAAGGCATTCCCCTCCCCCCCGCCACCATTAGAAAGTATTTTGGTGATATATTTTTTTTTTCATAATCGTTAGAAGCCATAATCGTAATTCAGATTGAAAGGTAATTAAGGGCCCCGGCGTGGCAGAGCCTCTGAAGGCTGAGAGGAGAGCTGGGCTTGAGCTGGAGTAGAGTGGGATGATCTTAAACTCTATCAGCAACATTTGAAACAGAACCATAGTTGGTAGGTTTAGGGTACACTGGCCCTTTAAGGCCCTGGGACAGAGGTCAGGGGTCAGCTCTGAGGTCAGCTCTGAGGTCAGCTTTGAGGTCAGCCTGTCACTCACTCACAAGCTGGGTCTCCGCACAGCGCTCCACATCCATTCATCTTTTCATTCATTCATTCATTCATTCATTCATTCATTCATTCATTCATTCATCCATGCATCCGTCCGTCTGTCCACACCAGCTCCATGCCTGCTGGCAACAGGTGAGATATGGTAGCCATGGTAACAGAAAAGCCCTCTCTGCTGCAGTTCTGGGTGGCTAAGACTGTGTGTGTGTGTGTGTGTGTGCGCGTGTGTGTGTGTGTGTGTGTGTGTGTGTGTGTGTGTGTGTGTGTGTGTGTGTGTGTGTGTGTGTGTGTGTGTGTGTGTGTGTGTGTGTGTGTGTGTGTGTGTGTGTGTGTGTATGTGTACTGGAAGAGATATTGTTGAGCATGAGGAAGAAAGTATAAAGAGTCAACGACTGATGAGCGAGAGAAATTGAGGATGAGGAGAAGAGAGAGAGAGAGAGAGATAGAGTATGCAGCATGCAGGATAGTTAATAACTGCTTTACCACAGACGAGCAGGAGTACGATTCATAACAAAGATTAGCTCATACTTTACTGGAAACTTTAGATATAAAGTTAAAGCTCTGCAAAATATAACAAGAAGCAACACGTAATTGTGACTGACACACACACAGCTATACCCTCCAGATCTGTCACAACCCCCCCTACACACACACACACACACACACACACACACACACACACACACACACACACACACACACACACACACACACACACACACACACACACACACACACACACACACACACACACCCACCCACAGTGGGGTCCCGCTGGGTCTAAAGTTGGATCTCTTCAGTACGGAGCATCAAGTTCCTCTCAGCTTAAACCCTCATTCATGTTTGGCATCTATTGGGGTCCCGCTGGGTCTAAAGTTGGATCTCTTCAGTACGGAGCATCAAGTTCCTCTCAGCTAAACCCTCATTCATGTTTGGCATTATTCCTTCTGCACACACACACACACACACACACACACACACACACTTGCGCGCGCGAGCACACCGCAGGGGGGGATTTTTAAAGTGGTAAGAAATAGCAGCGTCGCGGAGTTTAAGACTCCAGTACATAAACCCTCTTTTGTCCTCTAGCTCGTCAGAGTTCTGCTGCGGTGCTCGGCTTGTGGTTCTGGCTCTGCGTTCTGAGGCCGATCGAATCCTCACACACTTTCCTCCTGCAAGGAAGGAGGTCCCACTCGGAGACCGAGCTCAGGTCACCCTGGCGACGAGGGAGTCACCATGGCGACCAGTTACCACATCAACCGAGCTGACAGCGCCAGTGTCACAACTCCGACCAAAGTGCCCATGCTGAACAGAGTTACCATGACGATCAAAGTTACCGCGCCAGCCCAAAGCCGCACTGCCAACCAGATTATCGAGCCTTCGGATCAGCCGTTCATATGTAAATACACCCACACTAGTGATGGGTCGTTCGCGACCGAATCAGTTCGAATGAGCGCATCTTTAACAAGAGCGAACCGATTCGAAACAAACTCGTTCGTCTCGTTCGTTCCACTAGTCAGTGACTCGCTCTTCGTTCACTGACTGTGAGTGGTGGAGAGGGAAGAGGCTTAGTGAGCGAGAGTACGAGAATACGATTCAATCTGTCAGTGAAACGGTAAATGCATGCTGTCTTTGTACTCTCTGTGTCATTCCAGATTAATGAAATATTTGAATGTCTCATCAATCTGTTTCGTTCTTTCATGGTTCGTTCTCCAACCGGGACCCCCACCATCATTGCTAAATCAAGTCTTTTATCTTGCTGATATGTTAAACATCCAATAATCAACTACACCCGCCCATCCCGCTGCGTTTGGGTAAAGTTGTAATGTTGTGTTGATTGATGACCGACTTCCACGATCGTTTGAGAACGAGAACGAGGGAGGAGCTGAGGCTGACAGCTGAGCACCGTGCATCCCATGATTCGATTCACCGCTAACGGAAACTCGACTGAACGAACGAACGAACTAACAAACAATTCTTAACGACTCTTCTTGGAGAACGGACCGACGCAAACTGAATCAAGGAAAAGAATCATTGAATCCATCACTAACACACACCAAGCTCCCCATGCCAGTTCGATGCTGATATATATATATATATATATATATATATATATATATATATATATATATATATATGATAATCCGGACGGCTCTACTACGATCCCCACGAGAACCGGTAAGCTGAGAACCATCTTTTTCTGTTCTGCTTTCAACACATAATTAAAAAATGGGTTTAATATATATTAAGAAAATCAATACTCTGTGAAGCGTTGAAGAGATGGAAACATTCTGTTTGTGTCTGACTGTTTTCTAACGCCGTTTCCACAAACAGGTTAGAAACCACAGAGAGACGATCTGACGACGGCCAGAGGGACGGGAGAGAGGAAGTTAAAGACTCCCTCCACCTGACGGCCCACAGCCGGCCCCATGCAAGGGTCCACACCCACCGCGGGGGTCCACCGGGACCGCCAAATCACCACTAGCAGAGCATAATACCAGGGCAACCTGCTTGTCTCTCGCTGTAACCCGATTGGCCCGTTCCCCTGATAAAGCTCTGATGACATTTCCTGGCGAAGGCGAGGAGAGGAGATGAGAGGAATGAGAGTCTGTGCGTGTACGTGCGTGTGAATGTGTGTACATGCGTGTGTGATAGAAACAGAGGTGGGTTCATGTTACATCCTTCTCTCTCTCTCTCTCTCTCTCTCTCTCTCTCTCTCTCTCTCTCTCTCTCTCTCTCTCTCTCTCTCTCTCTCTCTCTCTGGGTGATCTGCGCTCTCCTCTCTCTTCTCTCTGTCTCTCTCTCTCTCTCTCTCTCTCTCTCTCTCTCTCTCTCTCTCTCTCTCTCTCTCTCGTCAGCCAATGGGTGATATGCGTTCTCCTGTTCATTCAGTCTGAAGCCTCACCCCCAGCAGCCTTGATAAGGTGCTGTGACATCATCAGGTTGTATCAATGACACTTCCTGACTCTTTAATGAACTTCCTGTTGAATGAGCTCCCAGCTGTTGGGTTAGTCTGAAAACCTTCTTATGCGTTCTACCAGGTGACTGCTGCCCCAAAACCACGAGAGAGAGAGAGAGAGAGAGAGAGAGAGAGAGAGAGAGAGAGAGTGAGTGAGTGAGTGAGTGAGTGAGTGAGTGAGTGAGAGAGAGAGAGAGAGAGACCTCAAACCAATATCCCTTGCATAACATAAG